>CAJHQQ010002611.1:0-61379 GCA_905132885.1 Moricandia moricandioides
ATAAATCAGTCCCTAGGTGCAGTAAGGCTGGCTCACGTATCTCTTGAAGTTGATGGGGTGAATCAATGGATATAGAAGTCCAGTTTATGACTGAAGAGACACGGTAATCAGTCAGAGCACAACTTTACACTCTGAGGTTACTCTAAATTACATTGTTTAGAGAGTTTGGCAATAATCTTCTGATCTAATCCACCAGAAATGAATCAGATGTAAGAAGCTTGATTTGGACCTCATGCATTCAGTGGAGAACCACCTGAAGGTTGAGTAATTCATGATGTTATGATGAAGATGTTATCCACTTTTAACCGAAGTGATTCCCAGTTTATCCTATTTGGAGAATTTGGCCAAATTTCTTCTTGATTCTAAATAAAACACAGAAAATGAACAAGTGGCGATGTAGAGGTGTAAAATAGAGTACTTTAGAGATGGTTGACTACGCAGAGAAGCTCAATTAAAGTGACTAGTATCTATCTTGATACTCCTAGATAAATAACTCTAATCCGATACTGAGCACACACCAAAGAGTATGAACACTTACTATACGCTCTCAGTTTCCGCTGAGATTTTTAATGTACAGCAACGCCAAGAAATTATTCCGACACCTTCTACACACACCACTTGTAAGAGAGCGAGAGCTGCAGACTTATACGCAAATTGAACTGTAACTTGTGTTGTAAGTAGATATTGAGCGCTTGAATGTAATTATCTAATCTACATGGGATACGTAGAGTAAACCTTACCATTTGAATGGAAGATAAAGCGAACGAGTCCAAAGAGAGATTTGATATATATGAAACTCATCTAATTCAGGTGTTATGTACGATCATCTCCAATTGAACGTTATAGAATCAAAGTGATAGCATAGAAGAGTTACTAATAGATCGAAAGATGTTATTACACCAACACTTATAATAATCTTACGCAAGTAGAAAAGTGAAAATCTTAGTGTTAAACTCTTCATGTAAGTCTGGACTGTGAGATAATGCCGAGCAGTTAGGTGTGGATGGTCTGTAATGTATCTATGGCGTTGACCTATCCAGTATTAAAATAACAGCCTAGCACAATGAATCCGTGAGGTAAAAACCGTCAAGCTTGGGTGATACTAGGAGAGGACTAAAAGTAACGTTTAGAGAAAGGAATCAAGAACAACACCCATGTCTTGCCTAGACACTACTCAGCTTTTTTGATTGTAGAGGAATGGCCTTGAATGGTGATGCACAAGACATCATCGGATCAGACATGGTCCAAAAGACTTTGCTTGTGTGAGATGTGAAGTGAAGGGATATGCCAACACAGCATTCTCCTTAAAGCGTCTTGAACTCCAGACGAGTCATGGGAACCTTCAGGAATGGCCTAGAGCAATTCCTCCAATCACGTGGTGATGCATTGTGCGCTTCATGGGGCTCGATCTAGTACTCTACTCCTTGTCTTCCTTCAGTGATCCGGTCCATGATCACAACTACTAATGCAGAGAGCTCTTAAAGGTTGCACCTCACCATCACAGCATCTTTGCAGGTTCAGGATTTATGTTCCATTTCTTTTGGTGCAGTTTCCAGGATCAACATCTCTCCCCTCCCTCTTATACACAAAGATTTGTTCCCTCAATAGCGGTTTTTACCTACGAATAGTAGGGGACAGTCAGTACATTGACACAGTTTAAAAATTCAGATTACACTTACCTGCAGCCTCTTTGCATGAGGCATTGTTGCGGCATGACTGGTTTGGTATATGTTAGAAGGCAGCGTAAGTCCATTTAGTATCCTGATTCATTACTTAATACCTGACATGTTGAACAAAGCATAAGTTAGGCACATGAAGTTTATCAAGAGTAATAATCTCTTATCACAAATTGGATTTTTGCTTCGGTTTGGCTTGTTTGCTTGGCTCTCTGGGGTTGGTGCCTTTCTTTGATGAGGATGGAAGCTAGTGAACGTCCTGGTGCTTGATCTGATCCAAATCAGGTGGTTGACAACCGCTGGTTCCTCACATGCAATTCACGCCTATCCCAAGCTTCATACATAATCTGACACATGCGACTCTTTTTGACAAAAACAAGTGCAATCAATACACTGTGGTAATGGATAAAGAACTCTTGGAAAACATAATCACTTACCTTAGCAGCCCTCACCATAAGTCGCCATATTACTAAATTAGATTAGGAAGATGTCTTAAACTCAAATTTCAAAGACATAGGCCCATACAGGATCACCCGATGTAGAACCATAAACTCTTTCCATCTGAGAAAGGGTTGACTTGATTTCAATTCGCGTGTTGCCCACTGACTAGAGTTAAGATTTTGTCCATGGTAGTGGACGAGTTGGATGGTGTAAGTCCTTGTGTTGTTGAGATACTGACCGCTGCGACTGTCCCTATGTCAAGGCTGGCGGCTGACAGTTTTCCAGAGGCATTTTGATGGTTGCACGTCTTCAACTTAGCCAACAAGCGCCATTTCGCTTGATACTCTGAATCATTATCATTGCTTTCAATCTTTTGAAATGGTAGAACCAAAAACAATTTGACACCTGATTACATCCCACACAGCAGTATCAGGTTCATGTTTTTTGTTCATTTTGAAGTTTAGATAGTACCAATCACAAACACAGACCCTCACAACCCCCGGGTTGGTCTATGGAAGATATGTTGGTTAGCTAACGAATCTCCTCTAGGATAGAAGTCAAATTGCTGTTTCAGCAGTGCGAGGATTAGGAGGCAACGATTGTTGTATGAGGGTGGAGAGCATACGATTACAGCGTATCAATACAGCAACAACAGCATCAGACACAAGACGGTTGTGGCTATTCGAAGAGTGTCCAATAACGAAGAAGTAGCACCGTATATTTATGAGACTGTTCAGCAGAAGACGTATGGTCCATTTTAACACACACCATAAGAAAGAGAGAGACACCCAGGACTCGTGGCTCATAGAAAGTTCGGAAAGATCAAACTAATTCTTTTGATCCATGTGATTATCCAAAGGACCATTCTTAGCATACTTTTTTCTGGTCATCTTTTGTTTTGGTATGACAACAACAAAGGGGAAGGTGATTACGACTGGGACATGACATTGTTGTTAGTTTTGGCTGGGGAGGTCTGTCAGAGAAAAGATCAAACGGGTGTAGAAAGTTCAGTACACTATTGGTAGATTTTTATCCTTAGAAGATAAGTGGGTGCCACCGTCTCAGCTCAAGCAAGAGTTTCACATGAACGCAACACTGGAGAATGAGACAACAATCAGTCACGACAACACCCAGACCAAACAGAGAATGGCCTTATTGCTCAACGATGACTTGTATATTTTGCAAAACTGGTTGGAGATCTTCAAGAGGATTATGGTTTGATTATCTGGCAGGCATTCAAGCCAACGAACAGGGACACAAAATGAGGACACATTATTAACTGTACATAGAATCAGCATCATGAGCAAAAGGCAATGGACTTCAATTAAACCAAGACAAGAGAATTTGCGGGAAAGGAGAGGGGAAAACAGTTTTGGATCATTGGGCATGTTCCTTTTCTTTTTTTCCATGGAGACTTGTCAATGCCTCCGCTTCGCCTTTCTCGGGGTCGGTGTTGATCGGTTTCCCCGGCTGTATACATCAGGTGCTGTAAAGCCGCATTGTAGATAATGCAAAAGACACAACAGCACAAGACACAACAACAACATTAAGATCAACTATGAGTTAGACATGTTCTACAACAGGCACAACAAAGCGCGAAGGGGAAAGCAAGAGAAGAGGAGGGAAGGAAAAGGGAGCCAGGGAACCGAGGGACCCAAGAACCGGTGGAGAAGGCCCAATGCGGCGGAGGCGAAGAAAACCAGAAGGAAGCAAGAGGAAGAAGCGGAAGGGAAACGCATAAATCAGGGAGAAGCCAACCCGAAGGGAATCAAAGCATAGGAGGAGGAGAAAGAGGGACCCCACGGGGACCGAAGGGAGGTGCAGGGTGCCCGGGGTGGAGAGGTGTGTGCCAATTTCCTTCTTGATTCTAATCAAACCATAATGAATAAAGATGTAAGAATTTTTATTTGGACTCATAAATCAGTGGATAATCACCCTGAAGTTTAATAAATATCATATGAGTTATGATGAAGAAGTTATCCCACTTTTAACCGAAGTGATTCCAGTTTATCCTGTTTGAGATTTGACAATTCTTCTTGATTCTAATCAAACCAGAATGAATTAAGATGTAAGAACCTCGATTTGGACTCATAAATCAGTGCAGAATCATCCTGAAGTTGAATCAATATCATTGGACTTATGATGAAGAAGTTATTCCACTTTTAACCGAAGTGATTCCAGTTTGCACTTTTTTGAGATTTGGCAATTTCTTCTTGATACTAATAAATACAGAATGAATCACGATGTAAGAATCATGATTTGGACTCATAAATAAGTGTAGAATCACCCTGAAGTTGAATCAAGATCATATGACTTATGATGAAGAAGTTATCCCACTTTTAACCGAAGTGATTCCAGTTTATCCTGTTTGGAGATTTGCAATTTCTTCTTGATTCAAATTAAACCAGAATGAATCACGATGTAAGAAGCTTGATTTGGTACTCATAAATCAGTGTAGAATCACCCTAAATTTGAATCAAGATCATAGGAGTTATGATGAAAGAAGTTATCCACTTTTAACTGAAGTGATTCCAGTTTGCCCTGTTTAGAGAGTTGGCAATTTCTTCTTGATTCTAATCAAACCAGAAGGAATCACGATGTAAGAAGCTTGATTTCTACTCATAAATCAGTGTAGAATCACCCTGAAGTTGATCAAGATCATAGGAGTTATTATGAAGAAGTTATTCCACTTTTAACCGAAGTGATTTCCAGTTTGGCCCTGTTTGGAGAGTTGGCAATTTCTTCTTGATACTAATAAGACCAGAACAAATCACGATGTAAGATGCTTCATTTGGAGTCATAAATAAGTTTAGAATCACCCTGAAGTTAAATCAAGATCATAGGAGTTATGATGAAGAAGTTATCCACTTTTTAACCGAAGGACTGCAATTTACCTTGTTGGAGATTTGGCAATTTCTTCTTGATTCTAATCAACCAGAATGAATCAAGATGTAAGAAGGCTTGATTTGGAATGATAAATCAGTGCGGAATCATCTTGAAGTTGAATCAATATCATTGGTCTTATTATAAGAAGTTATTCCACTTTTAACCAAAGTGATTCCAGTTTACCCTGTTTGGAGATTTGTCAATTTTCTTCTTGATTCTAATCAAACCAGAATGAATCAAGATGTAAGAAGCTTTATTTGGACTCAAAATCAGTGGATAATCACCCTGAAGTTGAATCAATATCATAGGAGTTATGATGAAGAAAGTTATCCTACTTTTAGCCGAAGTGATTCCAGTTTGTCCTGTATGGAGAGTTGGCAATTTCTTCTTGATTCTAATCAAACCAGAATGAATCACGATGTAAGAAGCTTTATTTCTACTCATAAATCAGTGTAGAATCACCCTGAAGTTGAATCAAGATCATAGGAGTTATGATGAAGAAGTTATCCCACTTTTAACCGAAGTGACTCCAATTTACCTTGTTCTAAGATTTGGCAATTTTTTCTTGATTCTAATCAAACTAGAATGAATCAATATGTAAGTAGCTTGATTTGGACTCATAAATCAGTGCAGAATCACCCTGAAGTTGAATCAAGATCATAGGAGTTATGATGAATAAGTTATCCCACTTTTAACCGAGGTTACTCTAATTTACATTGTTTAGAGAGTTGGCAATTTCTTCTTGATTCTAATCAAACCAGAATGAATCAAGATGTAAGAAGCTTGATTTGGACTTATCAATCAGTGGATAATCATCCTGAAGTTGAATCAATATCATAAGAGTTATGATGAAGATGTTATTCCACTTTTAACCGAAGTGATTCTAATCAAGTTCTTCTTGATTCTAATCATTACTCTAAGTTGAATCAATATCATAAGAGTTTATCCTGTTTTGGAGATTTGGTAATTTCTTCTTGATTTCTAATCAAACAAGAAATGAATCAAGATGTAAGAATCTTTATTTGGACTCATAAATCACTGTAAAATCATCATGAAGTTAAATCAATAATAATTGGACTTATGATGAAGAAGTTATCCCACTTTTAACCGAAGTGACTGCAATTTACCTTGTTTGGAGATTTGGCAATTTTTTCTTGATTCTTATCAAACCAGAATGAATCAATATGTAAGAAGCTTGATTTGGACTGATAAATCAGTGCGGAATCATCCTGAAGTTGAATCAATATCATTGGGACTTATTATAAAGAAGTTATTCACTTTTAACCGAAGTGATTCCAGTTTACCCTGTTTGGAGATTTGGCAAATTTCTTCTTGATTCTAATCAAACCATAATGAATTCAAGATGTAAGAAGCTTTATTTGGACTCAAAAAATCAGTGGATAATCACCCTGAAGTTGAATTCAATATCATAGGAGTTTATGATGAAGAAGTTATCCTACTTTTAGCCAAAGTGATTCCAGTTTGCCCTGTTTGGAGATATGGCAATTTATTCTTGATACTAATAAACCAGAATGAATCATGATGTAAGAAGCTTGGATTTGGAATAATTAATCAAGATTAGAATCACCCTGAAGTTTACTCAAGATCATAGGAGTTATGATGAAGAAGTTATCCCACTTTTAACCCGAAGTGATTCCAGTTAGCCCTGTTTGGAATTTGGCAATTTCTTCTTGATACTAATAAAAACAAAACAAATCACGATGTAAGAAGATTGATTTAGACTCATAAATAACTTTTAGAATCACTCTGAAGTTGAATCAAGATCATAGGAGTTATGATGAAGAAGTTATCCCACTTTTAACCGAAGTGACTCCAATTTACCTTGTTTGGAGATTTGTTAATTTCTTCTTGATTCTAATCAAACCAGAATTAATCAAGATGTAAGAAGCTTTATTTGGACTCATATATCAGTGAAGAATCATCCTGAAGTTGTATCAATATCATTGGACTTATGATGAAAAAGTTATTCCACTTTTAACCGAAGTGATTCCAGTTTGCCATGTTTGGAGATTTCGCAATTTCTTGTTGATTCTAATAAAACCAGAATGAATCAAGATGTAAGAAGCTTGATTGTACTCATAAATCAGTGTAGAATCAATATCATAGGAGTTATGATGAAGGAGTTATCCCACTTTTAACGGAAGTGATTCCAGTTTGCCATGTTTGGAGAGTTTGCAATTTCTTCTTGATTCTAATCAAACCATAATGAATAAAGACGTAAGAATCTTTATTTGGACTCATAAATCAGTGTAGTAATCACCCTAAAGTTGAATCAAGGTCATAGGAGTTATGATGAAGAAGTTATCCACTTTTAACCGAAGTTACTCTAATTTACCTTGTTTGGAGATTTGGCAATTTCTTCTTGATTCTAATCAAACCAGAAAGAATCAAGATGTAAGAAGCTTGAATTTTGGACTCATAAATCAGTGTAGAATCACCCTGAAGTTGAATCAATATCATTGGACTTATGATGAAGAAGTTATTCACTTTTAACCGAAGTGATTCCCAGTTTGCACTGTTTGAGATTTGCGAATTTCTTCTTGATACTAAGAAATACAGAATGAATCACGATGTAAGAATATTGATTTGGACTCATAAATAAGTGTAGAATCACCCTGAAGTTGAATCAAGATCATATGACTTATGATGAAGAAGTTATCCCACTTTTAACCGAAGTGATTCCAGTTTATCCTGTTTGGAGATTTGGCAATTTCTTCTTGATTCAAATTAAACCAGAATGAATCACGATGTAAGAAGCTTGATTTTTACTCATAAATAGGTGTAGAATCACCCTGAATTTGAATCAAGATCATAGGAGTTATGATGAAGAAGTTATCCCACTTTTAACCGAAGTGATTCCAGTTTGCCCTGTTTGGAGAGTTGGCAATTTCTTCTTGATTCTAATCAAACCAGAATGAATCACGATGTAAGAAGCTTTATTTCTACTCATAAATCAGTGTAGAATCACCCTGAAGTTGAATCAAGATCATAGGAGTTATGATGAAGAAGTTATCCCACTTTTAACCGAAGTGACTCCAATTTACCTTGTTTTGAGATTTGGCAATTTTTTCTTGATTCTAATCAAACTAGAATGAATCAATATGTAAGTAGCTTGATTTGGACTCATAAATCAGTGCAGAATCACCCTGAAGTTGAATCAAGATCATAGGAGTTATGATGAATAAGTTATCCCACTTTTAACCGAGGTTACTCTAATTTACATTGTTTAGAGAGTTGGCAATTTCTTCTTGATTCTAATCAAACCAGAATGAATCAAGATGTAAGAAGCTTGATTTGGACTTATCAATCAGTGGATAATCATCCTGAAGTTGAATCAATATCATAGGAGTTATGATGAAGATGTTATTCCACTTTTAACCGAAGTGATTCCAGTTTATCCTATTTGGAGATTTGGCAATTTCTTCTTGATTCTAATCAAACAAGAATGAATCAAGATGTAAGAATCTTGATTTGGACTCATAAATCAGTGTAAAATCATCATGAAGTTGAATCAATATCATTGGACTTATGATGAAGAAGTTATCCCACTTTTAACCGAAGTGATTCCAGTTTGCCCTGTTTGGAGAGTTGGCAATTTCTTCTTGATACTAATAAAACCAGAATGAATCACGATGTAAGAAGATTGATTTGGACTCATAACTAAGTTTAGAATCACCCTGAAGTTGAATCAAGATCATAGGAGTTATGATGAATCACGATGTAAGAAGCTTGATTTGGACTCATAAATCCGTGTAGAATCATCATGAAGTTTAATCAATATCATTGGAGTTATGATGAAGAAGTTATCCCACTTTTAACCGAAGTGATCCCAGTTTGCCCTGTTTTGCGATTTAGCAATTTCTTCTTGATACTAATAAATCCAGAATGAATCACGATGTAAGAAGCTTGATTTGGACTCATAAATCAGTATAGAATCACCCTGAATTTGAATCAAGATCATAGGAGTTATGATGAAGAAGTTATCCCACTTTTAACCGAAGTGATTCCAGTTTGCCCTGTTTGGAGAGTTGGCAATTTCTTCTTGATTCTAATCAAACCAGAATGAATCACGATGTAAGAAGCTTCATTTGTACACATAAATAAGCGTAGAATTACCCTGAAGTTGAATCAAATCATAGGAGTTATGATGAAGAAGTTATCCCACTTTTAACCGAAGTGATTCCAGTTTGTCCTGTTTGGAGATTTGGCAATTTCTTCTTGATTCTAATCAAACCAGAATGAATCAAGATGTAAGAAGCTTGATTTGGACTCATAAATCAGTGAAGAATCATCCTGAAGTTGAATCAATAGCATTGGACTTATGATGAAGAACTTATTCCACTTTTAACCGAAGTGTTTCCAGTATACCCTGTTTGGAGATTTGGCAATTTCTTCTTGATTCAAATCAAACCAGAATGAATCACAATGTAAGAATCTTGATTTGTACTCATAAATCAGTGTAGAATCACCCTGAATTTGAATCAAGATCATAGGAGTTATGATGAAGAAGTTATCCCACTTTTAACCGAAGTGATTTCAGTTTGCCTTGTTTGGAGAGTTGGCAATTTTTTCTTGATTCTAATCAAACCAGAATGAATCAATATGTAAGTAGCTTGATTTGGACTCATAAATCAGTGCAGAATCACCCTGAAGTTGAATCAAGATCATAGGAGTTATGATGAAGAAGTTATCCCACTTTTAACCGAGGTTACTCTAATTTACATTGTTTAGAGAGTTGGCAATTTCTTCTTGATTCTAATCAAACCAGAATGAATCAAGATGTAAGAAGCTTGATTTGGACTCATCAATCAGTGGATAATCATCCTGAAGTTGAATCAATATCATAGGAGTTATGATGAAGATGTTATTCCACTTTTAACCGAAGTGATTCCAGTTTATCCTATTTGGAGATTTGGCGATTTCTTCTTGATTCTAATCAAACAAGAATGAATCAAGATGTAAGAATCTTGATTTGGACTCATAAATCAGTATAAAATCATCCTGAAGTTGAATCAATATCATTGGACTTATGATGAAGAAGTTATCCCACTTTTAACCGAAGTGATTCCAGTTTGCCATGTTTGGAGATTTGGCAATTTATTCTTGATACTAAAAAAACAGAATGAATCACGATGTAAGAAGCTTGATTTGGACTAATAAATAAGTTTAGAATCACCCTGAAGTTGAATCAAGATCATAGGAGTTATGATGAAGAAGTTATCCCACTTTTAACCGAAGTGACTCCAATTTACCTTGTTTAGAGATTTGGCAATTTCTTCTCGATTCTAATAAAAACAGAATGAATCAAGATGTAAGAAGATTGATTTTGACTCATAAATCAGTGTAGAATCAACCTGAAGTTGAATCAATATCATAGGAGTTCTGATGAAGAAGTTATCCCAGTTTTAACCGAAGTGATTCCAGTTTACCCTGTTTGGAGAGTTGGCAATTTCTTCTTGATACAAATAAAACCAGAATGAATCACGATGTAAGAAGTCTGATTTGGACTCATAAAGAAGTTTAGAATCACCCTGAATTTGAATCAAGATCACAGGAGTTATGATGAAGAAGTTATCCCACTTTTAACCGAAGTGACTCCAGTTTACCCTGTTTGGAGATCTGGCAAATTTCATCTTGATTCTAATCAAACCAGAATGAATCAAGATGTAAGAAGCTTGATTTGGACTCATAAATCAGTGGATAATCACCCTAAAGTTAAATCAATATCATAGGAGTTATGATGAAGAAGTTATCCCACTTTTAACAGAAGTGATTCCAGTTTACCCTGTTTGGAGATTTGACATTTTATTCTTGATAAAAATAAAACCAGAATGAATCACGATGTGTGAAGCTTGATTTGGACTCATAAATCAGTTTAGAATCACCCTGAATTTGAATCAAGATCATAGGAGTTATGATGAAGAAGTTATCCCACTTTTAACCGAAGTGATTCCAGTTTGCCTTGTTTGGAGAGTTGGCAATTTCTTCTTGATACTAATAAAACCAGAACGAATCGAGATGTAAGAAGCTTGATTTGGACTCATAAATAAGATTAGAATTACCCTGAAGTTGAATCAAGATCATAGAAGTTATGATGAAGAAGTTATCCCACTTTTAACCGAAGTGACTCCAATTTACCTTGTTTGGAGATTTGACAATTTCTTCTTGATACTAATAAAGCCATAATGAATCGCGATGTAAGAAGCTTGATTTGGACTCATAAATCAGAGTAGAATCACCCTGAAGTTGAATCAAGATCATAGGAGTTATGATGAAGAAGTTATCCCACTTTAATCGAAGTGATTCCAGTTTGCCCTGTTTGGAGAGTTAGCAATTTCTACTTGATACTAATAAAACCAGAACGAATCACGATTTAAGAAGCTTGATTTGGACTCATAAATAAGTTTATAATTACCCTGAAGTTGAATCAAGATCATAGAAGTTATAATGAAGAAGTTATCCCACTTTTAACCGAAGTGACTCCAATTTACCTTGTTTGGAGATTTGACAATTTCTTCTTGATTCTAATCAAACAAGTATGAATCAAGATGTAAGAATCTTGATTTGGACTCATAAATCAGTGCAGAATCATCCTGAAGTTGAATCAATATCATTGGACTTATGATGAAGATGTTATTCCACTTTTAACCAAAGTGATTCCAGTTTACCCTGTTTGGAGATTTGACAATTTCTTCTTGATTCAAATCAAACCAGAATGAATCACGATGTAAGAAGCATGATTTGTACTCATTAATGAGTGGAAATCACCATGAAGTTGAATAAATATCATAGGAGTTATGATGAAGAAGTTATCCCACTTTTAACCGAAGTGATTCCAAATTCATTATGGGTTTGTTTCAATCCAAATTCGACCAGCCCTTTGTTCAGTACATTTCAAGCCCATTCTCGCCAAGAATACCAAGAGGGAGTCAGCAAGAAAGTCAAGTTCGTGGTCAGGCAAAGAGACATACAACAAAACACTTATTCTGGTCCAAAATCAAGTCTACATTCCTAGTTTCTAAATTTCTTAATTTCTACACTTTGTCTTTTCATTTCTACAACTTTTAACTCCTATATAAAGGGATGGACGGCCAGAATAAGATTCATTCACCTTTTTATCAAAATTCTCTCTAAATCTGTGAATCCCTTGTTCATCCATGAACATTGATTGCTAGGAGTTCATTCTCTGCAAGCAAAACTTGTCTTTGATTACAAACAGAGTTCACTCTCTTGATCTTAGACACATCTACACAAGATCTGATCAGTTCATAGATCGTTTCTGAAGATCATCCAATCAATCCATCCATCATCATCAAAATCAACCCAGATCTCTCTGAAAACCATCAGATCTTCCTTCAAAAGTATCAGGGACAAAAGGATCTCCTCACCAGCGGTTCATTAAGTGGTATCAGAGCCAGGTTTGAAGGCTCTTGATCTGGGGTTTGATTCTAAAACTTTTCCACTCCTCTTTGTTTCGGGAATCTGTTTTCTATTCTCTGCAATTTGCTCTGCAATTTTTCCAGAAATCTCTTATCTTTCTATCTGTTGAATCTGCAAGAGGGCCAACAAGATTTTTAAAAAAAAAACAATCAAAAGAAAAGTTGAAGAGAAATCCAACTTGGCTGAGGAGAAATCCAGCCTGGCTGAGGAGAAATCCAGCCCTGGTGGTAAAGCCTCTTGCAAACAAAAATCTTGCAATCTTTTTATCTCTTTCTTTTGTTTTGGTGTTGGGGTTTGTTCTCTAAAGTTTGATCTTTGTTTGTTGCTGAGCTACTGGATTCATAGAGAAAAAAAATAACAGAAAAACTTGAGAGAAACACAAGAGAGAAGTGAGGCTTAGGCTATCTTTTATTGTGTTAATTTTCTTGTTGAGTTTCTGAACAGGAAACCATGGCTGGAGATGTCAGTAAAAGAAAGGAGGCACCAACTGTGACATTGAATAAATTGCAGATGGAAGCAATGATGTCTGAGATAATGAAAAGAATGAAAAAGATTGATCCATTTCCACAGAATCATGATGATGATTTCTTTGGTAATGTTTCCCAGGTTCAGAAGGATGCTAAGATCAAAAGGAATAGCAGGATACCATCTTTCTATGGCAGAAACGACCCTGATGGATACTTGGAGTGGGAACAGCAAATGGAACTTGTTTTTGATGGCCAAAACTACTCAGAAAGAAAGAAGGTTAGATTGGCTACAACAGAGTTATGTGGTGATGCCATTCAATGGTGGGATCAGCTTGTTACTACCAGAAGAAGAACAGGAGAAGCACAAGTTTCATCCTGGTTTGAGCTGAAACACTTCATGAAGAAACACTTTGTTTCTGGTAACTTCAGCAGAAAACAACTAAGTCATGCCAAAGAGGAAACAAGAGCTTGCCATGATCATGATCACCCAAAAAAGTCTCAGTCACATAAGCAAAGAAGGCCATACCCACGTCCTCTCTCAAAAGTCAGTGAGCCACTGCGTTCTAAGAAGGAATCAGCTATCCAAAAGCTAAAAACAGAGCCATCTAAGGTAAGTAAAGAACCTGAGACAGAACCTGATTGTTCTCTTTTCTCTCATGAATCTGAACTTGTTATCAATAAAACCTGTGAAGAACTAACTTGTCTTGAACTGGTGCATCCGAGTAGTCTTGTTTCAGTATCTAAGTTCTTAGAAGAAAACTCAGCAGAAGAAGCACAAAAGAGTTTACCAGAAGAAGAAGTGTTGGAGCAGCCAAACGACATTGAAGCAGAAACAAATGCTAAGTCATTCTCTTTGGAATCTCAAGAGCACTGTAAGGATCTTGATATAGTTAATTCTCTGCCTGAAATTTTTGTTGTGGTTAGTTCCAGTGATGTAAAACGTTTTGGTCTGGAAAAAGTAAAGAATTTTGTGTTTCAAACTCTGTTTTTGATAACATGATTAATTCTTTTAAAGTGTTTGAACCTGATAAAATCTCTGATCAAAAACATTCTCAGTGTGCTAGTGACATCAAGGTTGATCATGTCTTGAGTATTGAGAAGTTTATGAAACATTAGAGAAGATGTGATCACCTTGAAAAGACATTAGAGCTTGTCCTGCAACAACCTGATTTCTGTTTCAGAAAACCTTGTGATTCATTTGCTTGTTTTAAAAATAATGGCTTTGACCTCAGTTTTTCTAGACATGAACTGAACAATGGTGATTTTTTTGCATATGATTTGAACAAACCTAGAAATCTGCAGGAACTGAAAGCACATAGGGCTGAAACTGAGTTTGTGTTTGATTCTGTTTTAAAACCTACTCATGTATGTTCTGAAACTGATAAAACTTGGCATGTTTTGAGATCACTCTTTGAGAATTGTGTTGTTTTGAGTCTTGATAATATACTGGTGTATAACACATTCTTTGACAAACCTGCTAAACCTTTGAAACATGTGATAAGTGATTCTCAGTTTGAGTTTGATCTTTTGTGTTCTGAATATGAGAAGCTTTTGCATGTACTGAAGTTGTTCTTTAAGAGCTATGCTATTTTGTGTCTTGATACTATTCTGGTTTACAATACGTTCTTTGATATGCATATTGAATGTCTGAGGCATGTGCTACATGTTCTAAAGAAGAAATGTTTAATTTTTGATCTAAACAAGAACATGTCTTGCACATATGATTCTGGATATATAGGTTGTGTTTTGAGTGTCCAGGATCATCAGGATAAGTCTCAAACGAGTGCAAGGAACAAGAGAAGATACCTTGCTTATCAGCCAGAATTTTGGAGATGGAAGTACTTGAGAAAAACAGCTTCAACACTCCAAGGAAGTTTCTTTCTAAAACTTTTCTTTGTTGTTGCTTACATGTTTCTTTGCTTGAACTTGTGTCTTGTGTCTAACTTGTTTCCTTTTGATGTAGGAGATACAGATTTGAGGACAAATCATTTTAAAGGAGGAGGGGATGATGTAACCATGGCCGAGCCAGCTGATCATCAAACAAAGGACAAACCAGGATGGAAGAAAAGCGAGCATACTGAGCTAACACCAGCTGATGTGAGTGTGATTGAGCTAAATGAGCTGGATGAGCTAAGTGAAACTACCTTAGAGCTGAACTTGGAGCTGAACCAGCTGAGTGACACTACACAAGGACGAGCTGAGCTGAATGAGAGTGACACTGAAGCTGCCATGGACCTTGCTGGACAAGTGATTTTTGGCCCAAAAAAGAAGATGGATCATATTTGTTTCTCTCAGCCCAAAAGAAGTTCAAACCCAAAGTTAAGGATCCATTATCTCTTTCTGATGAATCAGCCACGAAATTCTAGTCCAAGAAACCATTTGGATGTGTTTTGGATCAAGTTTCCCAAGAAGAAGTATTGTAGCCCATGGAGAGTTCATAACAAATTCATTATGGGTTTGTTTCAATCCAAATTCGACCAGCCCTTTGTTCAGTACATTTCAAGCCCATTCTCACCAAGAATACCAAGAGGGAGTCAGCAAGAAAGTCAAGTTCGTGGTCAGGCAAAGAGACATACAACAAAACACTTATTCTGGTCCAAAATCAAGTCTACATTCCTAGTTTCTAAATTTCTTAATTTCTACACTTTGTCTTTTCATTTCTACAACTTTTAACTCCTATATAAAGGGATGGACGGCCAGAATAAGATTCATTCACCTTTTTATCAAAATTCTCTCTAAATCTGTGAATCCCTTGTTCATCCATGAACATTGATTGCTAGGAGTTCATTCTCTGCAAGCAAAACTTGTCTTTGATTACAAACAGAGTTCACTCTCTTGATCTTAGACACATCTATACAAGATCTGATCAGTTCATAGATCATTTCTGAAGATCATCCAATCAATCCATCCATCATCATCAAAATCAACCCAGATCTCTCTCAAAACCATCAGATCTTCCTTCAAAAGTATCAGGGACAAAAGGATCTCCTCACCAGGGGTTCATCATCAAGCTTCTTACATCGTGATTCATTCTGGTTTTATTAGTATCAAGAATAAATTGCCAAATCTTCAAACAGGACAAACTGGAATCACTTCGGCTAAAAGTGGGATAACTTCTTCATAACTCCTATGATCTTGATTTAACTTCAGGGTGATTCTGCACTGATTTATGAGTCCAAATCAAGCTACTTACATATTGATTCATTCTGGTTTGATTAGAATCAAGAAAAAATTGCCAAATCTCCAAACAAGGTAAATTGGAGTCACATCGGTTAAAAGTGGGATAACTTCTTCATCATAACTCCTATGATCTTGATTCAACTTAAGGGTGATTCTACACTGATTTGTGAGTACAAATCAAGCTTCTTACATCGTGATTCATTCTGGTTTGATTAGAATCAAGAAGAAATTGCCAACTCTCCAAACAGGGCAAACTGGAATCACTTCGGTTAAAAGTTGGATAACTTCTTCATCATAACTACTATGATCTTGATTCAAATTCAGGGTGATTCTACACTGATTTATGAGTACAAATCAAGCTTCTTACTGTTGATATGAACCAATAAGAAACAAGAGGGAAACAAGTGGATTTGAATTAAACAAGGAGTGAGTTAACTTGAAGAACAAGTCTGTCCGTACAACCTAGGTCCCTAACGTGACTTGCAAGACAAGAGAAGAGGAGAGTGATCCAGAAATGCAACCAGAAGTCTCCACTTGACTTACCTAAGGCAATTTGAATGCTAGGGAGGACAGATCACGTGTGGGATTAAGGCATCTTCCTTTGAGGACGTTAGGACAGGTCCCTTTCAGCCTGATCCTGGACAGTTGGGACAGTTTGGACTCATCTGCAATTGTTTAATCTTATTCTAGCACCCTTACTTGTTTAATATTTTCCTAGGATATTTTTATTGCCTATATATGTAATGGTCCCAGAAACCTAATGAAGCAAGGAATTCAGTTCCTCATTTTCTCACTCTCTCTCTCTAATTTCGTCCCTCTCTCTCCTATTCTCCATGTTCTTCATCTAAACTCTCCATAAATCTCATAAAGTCTCACTTACATAGTGATTCATTCTGGTTTTATTTGAATCAAGAAGAAATT
The DNA here is from genome assembly GCA_905132885.1 of Moricandia moricandioides. Lineage (NCBI taxonomy): Eukaryota > Viridiplantae > Streptophyta > Magnoliopsida > Brassicales > Brassicaceae > Moricandia > Moricandia moricandioides. The sequence goes on from CAJHQQ010002611.1 coordinate 17,033, forward strand.
GCCAAATCTCCAAACAGGGTATGAAATCTGGAGAGAAACTTGAGTATAAACAGAAGATAGAGTGAAGAATGGAGAGAATAGAGAGACTAGACAAGAGAGTAAAGAGAGATCCGGGTAGACTTTAGGAAACCATTAGAGAGTATAGAGAGATAAACGAGAGAGAGAGACTGAAAATACTCGTTATGATTAATGATAAGCAAGCTTTACAATATATAGAGGAGATTAGGATAAGGTTTCAACGTTAACAAAGACCAAAGCATGTGTAGTCAAGCCGGGGAGGAGCGTCTATTTGAAATGCTTGGACCAGAAGCTCCACACGCTTGATGCCAAAGGTATCTTGACCAGATGCTCTTCCTTTCCAGCCATGAGCCAGCCTGTCAGACGCGCCTCTCTTATCCTTTTGGTCAAGCTTCCCGCGTGGTAAGTGATCAAGGTAACTCTTGGTCGATTAACTTCTTCCCCGGGTAACTTCATCTTCAAGGTAAGTTTGGGTGTACGGTCACTTGTACGGCCTTTGTACGGACACCCAAACTTACTTCCTCCCCAAATCCTCTATTCTTCCTCTATCATTTAATCAACTTATTCAACACTCCCCCTCAAGCTTGACTATGGGAATCAGTCAAGCTTGGATGCCATGAGATCTTCCTCATTAAAAACCTTATCAAAGAAAACCCTCCTTAGGGATAAAACCTTGACAAGGAAAAGAGTAAAGACCTCATGACAAAGGGGCTCAGCTCCTTCTGGTGAGATCAATGAGTCCTAACCTCGTGTGAATGGACTCAATGGTCTTCTGTCTAGCTGCCTTGGTGAACACATCAGCTAGTTGATCCTCACTCCTTGTGTAGCAAGGTAAGATATCTCCGGATACAATCATTTGCCTCACCTTGTGACAATCCACTTCAATGTGCTTTGTTCTCTCATGGAACACCGAGTTGGAGGCAATGTGGATGGCTGCTTGGTTGTCACAATGCATGGTCATAGGTGTGTCTTGATCAACCCCCAAGTGCTTCAGTATGCCCTTCATCCAAATCAACTCATTTGTCAGCTTCAGCATGGCTCTATATTCAGCTTCTGCGCTTGAGCATGACACCACCTTCTGCTTCTTGCTCTTCCAAGTAACCAGATTCCCTCCAATAAATCTGCAATAACCAGTTGTGGACTTCCTATCCATCCTATCCCCAGCCCAATCAGCATCACAATACCCTACCACTTCAGTACTCTTGTTGCAACCCATCCATGCTCCTTGGTTGATTGATCCATTCAGGTACATGAGTAATCTATTCACCATGTTCCAGTGATGCTCCTTTGGGGCTTGCATATGTTGACTCACCTGATTCACAGCAAAGCATATATCAGGTCTTGTTATGGTTAAGTAAATCAACTTACCAACAAGCTTTCTATAAAGCTTGGCATCTTGAAATGGTGGACTGTCTTCAATCTCCCCCTCACGTGGAACTTTATATCCATCTTCAAGAGGAGTTCTAGATGTCTTCCCTCCATACATCCCTGCATCTTTCAAAAGATCAAGTGTATACTTTCTTTGGGACAGAAATAAACCTTCCTTAGACCTACATAACTCAATTCCAAGAAAGTATTTCATCTCCCCCAAATCTTTAATTTCAAAGACAGATTTTAGATAGTCTTTAGTAGATTGTATACCTGCCTTATCACTTCCAGTAATGATGATATCATCAACATATACTAGAAGGACAACTATACCTGAGGATGTAGTGAGAGTGAAGAGGGTGTGATCGAGTTCAGACCTTTTGAAGCCTCTTCCATTCAAGGTGGTGCTGAGTTTGTTGTACCAAGCTCTTGGTGACTGCTTAAGACCATATATAGCTTTCTTCAATCTTAGAACGTTTCCTTTCTTCACCAAATGTTCCAAACCAGGTGGAGGATACATATAGACTTCATCTTCAAGTTCTCCTTGAAGGAATGCATTCTTTACATCCATTTGCCAAAGACCCCATTCCAAGTTCACTGCCACTGACAATACTATTCTAATGGTGTGGAGCTTTGCAACTGGAGCAAAAGTGTCTAGGTAGTCTTCACCATAAGTCTGAGTAAATCCTCTAGCAACCAATCTGGTCTTCTTTCTATCCACCTTCCCATTTGCTAGGTACTTGATTGTGAAGATCCACCTACTAGACACTGCCTTCTTCCCTCTTGGTAGCTCACTCTCATACCAAGTGTCATTCTTAACCATTGCATCAGCCTCAGCTCCTACTGATTCCTTCCACTCCTTATCCTTGATTGCCTCCTCATAGGATGCTGGAACATAACTCTCATCCAGACTTGTCATAAAGGCACAGTGATCTTCAGGATAGAATGCTAGGGAGCAAGATACTTGAGATGGATGTTCCACAGCCTGCGCATTGTAATATACTCTGGTGTTTATCCAGTTTGATGGAGGGTTTCTCACTCTTGTACTCCTCCTCAGTGGTTGAACCGCAGGTTGAGGTTGTTCTACCTCTCCTTCTTCATGCTCATCTTGCTCATCTCCTCCTTCTTCCTCCACATTTCCTTGATCACCATCTTGATCATGAGTGCCTGATCCTTCCTCATCTTGATCATGATCAGTTTCAATTCCATTCCCCCCCCTCATGATCAAGGTGGGGAGCTTGATTTCCTTCAGTGGTGGGGGGACCTTAATGAAATCCTCCTCCAGGTTGTTGATCTTGAGTCATGTTAATCCTAAGACTCTCCAGGATAATCCTCAAATTAGATGCCTTGTCAGTAGCTAAGTCTTTCAACTCTGTCTGGTTCTTCTCTTCATAGAAACCTCTATCCTCCACAAACTTCACATCCCTTGACACCAGAACTCTTCTTGTTATTGGATCATAACACTTGTACCCCTTTTGAGTTGACGAGTACCCTATGAACATTCCCTTTGTGCTCTTTGCTTCCAACTTGTTCCTTAGCTCTCCTGGTTTGAGAACAAAACAAAGGCAACCAAAGACCCGGAGATGGTCTAGAGTTGGTCTATGCTTGTTCAAAACCTCAAATGGTGACTTATCCTCAAGGATCCTGGTTGGAGTTCTATTGATCAGGTAACACGCAGTAGCCACTGCATCACTCCAGAACCTCTTTGGGACATTAGCTTGGAACATCATAGACCGTGCTACCTCCATAAGGTGTCTGTTCTTTCTCTCTGCCACTCCATTTTGTTGAGGTGTATAGGGACAGCTTGTTTGATGAAGAATTCCATGTTGAGATAGGTGTTGCTTGAATGCTTGACTTGTATACTCCCCACCATTATCTGATCTAAAAATTTTAAGCTTGGCATTGAAATGGTTAGTCACATAGTTTTGAAAGTTTCTAAATGCATCAAGCACCCTATCTTTAGATGGAATCAAGGTTATCCAGGTGTATTTAGATTTCTCATCTATGAATGTAACAAAGTATTTATGGTTCTCCCTAGACAAACAAGGGGCAGTCCAAACATCCGAGTGAATCAAATCAAAGCAATGATCATAGATAGTTGTGGATTTATGAAACACAGTCTTACAATGCTTGCCTAAGATACAAGCTTCACAATCATTATTTTCAAACACAACACCTGGAACCATTAAGTTTAAAGCTCTAACATGAGGATGTCCTAGTCTAGCATGCCACAAAGAATTCTTATTCAAACCAGAAGTAGAAACAGAAGTAAATGAACATCTATGATCAGGAAAGGAAGTAAGCTCTTCAAGCAAATATAGATCTCCTTTTGTCACTCCTTGTCCAACCAACTGACTGCTCTCAATATCCTGAAACTTCACATCATTAGGGCTAAAGATAACATTACAATTAAGATCAGTGGTGCACTTCTTGACAGACAAAAGGTTTGAGGTGAATTCAGGCATATAAAAGGCTCTAGTTTCCTTATCAAACAGTTTCAACTTGCCTATACCTCTAATTGGAATTCTATCTCCATTAGCAATCATAACATGTCCATTTGCTGGTTCTATATCTCTAATAAGACTAGTATCACTTATCATGTGATGAGATGCACCAGAATCAATTATTAAAGGTTTAGTCATGTTATGAGCAGTATGGGATTGACCAACTATTCTAGCATGAGTATAAGCATTATCAGTATGATCAAGGACACTAGCAGTCTTAGATGCACCAAAAGAATACCCATTGATAGTACCAAAAATGTTACCATTCTCCTTGAGCATTTTGATGAGTGCATCCATGTCTGACCTCCGGATGAGCTCATGCTCATTGGTCCTGGTTGGCTGGTTGGTCTGGTGAGCAGTGTAAGTTACCAAAGCCTTGTTCTCACCCCCTTCTCGGTTCTCAGCTTCATTTGAACGGCTTGAGGTACCAGTTCCATGTTGATCACTTGCTCCATATGTGACATTTGCCCTTGCTTCCCTCTCCTTGTTGAACTTGGCCGGTTTGAGATGAGGGTGAAGGATCCAGCACTGATTCTTCTTGTGACCATGTCTCTTGCAATGATCACAGTTACCATTAAACCTCCTTTCCTCATAGCTTCCATTGCCACGCCTATCTTCATATCGGTTGACCTTGTTTGCTTGAGGCACCTCAGCTTGGTTAGCTAGTGTGAGCTCCCCCTTTCCTCCAAAGAGTCCTAATGACCCTTGCTCCTTCTGGATTTGTGAGCATACTTCTTCAAGAGTTGGCAGCTTCTCTGACCTCAGGATATGCTTGATCAGATCGTTATAGGAGGAGTTGAGTGTGAGTAGTAGGCCAAACACCTTATCTTGCTCACGCCTTTCATTAAGCTCATCAGGATCAGTAGTACTTGGCCTCAGCATCTCAAGCTCTGACCATAAAGCTCTAAACTTTCCCAAATGCTTGGTAAACTCCATGTCTTCTTGAGCAAGGTTGTTGATGGCCCTCTTTATCTCAAATACCCTAGTGAGGTTTGAGATGTTACCATACACTTTCTGAAGTGTATCCCACAAGTCTTTTGCCTTCTCACAGTAGCTATATGCTTCCAGAATGGATGGATCTAATGAACTTTGAAGGATAGACATTACCAGTAGATCTTCTTGCATCCACTTCACTTCATCACACACGACCACCTCCCTATCACCTTCTTTGGTGATGATCTTTGGAGCTTCATCTTCTAGGACATGGCTCCACAGGCCCTTACTTCCCACTGCGGTCTTCACTACACGAGACCATAACAAGTAGTTCCCACCTTTGAGTGTAACCGGAATGACTGTAGTCTTGGTGTTCTCCATCTTGTGATTTCCGGATCAAAAAGTGTGTTCTTGAGTTCTTCAACGATCACAACCCAGATCTAAGGTAACCTGGCTCTGATACCATGAAATCTTGAGAGAAACTTGAGTATAAACAGAAGATAGAGTGAAGAATGGAGAGAATAGAGAGACTAGACAAGAAAGTAAAGAGAGATCCGGGTAGACTTTAGGAAACCATTAGAGAGTATAGAGAGATAAACGAGAGAGAGAGACTGAAAATACTCGTTATGATTAATGATAAGCAAGGTTTACAATATATAGAGGAGATTAGGATAAGGTTTCAACGTTAACAAAGACCAAAGCATGTGTAGTCAAGCCGGGGAGGAGCGTCTATTTGAAATGCTTGGACCAGAAGCTCCACACGCTTGATGCCAAAGGCATCTTGACCAGATGCTCTTCCTTTCCAGCCATGAGCCAGCCTGTCAGACGCGCCTCTCTTATCCTTTTGGTCAAGCTTCCCGCGTGGTAAGTGATCAAGGTAACTCTTGGTCGATTAACTTCTTCCCCGGGTAACTTCATCTTCAAGGTAAGTTTGGGTGTACGGTCACTTGTACGGCCTCTTGTATGGCCTTTGTACGGACACCCAAACTTACTTCCTCCCCAAATCCTCTATTCTTCCTCTATCATTTAATCAACTTATTCAACAGGGTAAACTGGAATCACTTCGGTTAAAAGTGGGATAACTTCTTCATCATAAGTCCAATGATATTGATTCAACTTCAGGATGATTCTACACTGATTTATGAGTCCAAATCAAGCTTCTTACATCGTGATTCATTCTGGTTTTATTAGTATCAAGAAGAAATTGCCAAATCTCCAAACAGGGCAAACTGGAATCACTTCGGTTAAAAGTGGGATAACTTCTTCATCATAACTCCTATGATCTTGATTCAACTTCAGGGTGATTCTACACTGATTTATGAGTCCAAATCAAGCTTCTTACATCGTGATTCATTCTGGTTTTATTAGTATCAAGAAGAAATTGCCAAATCTCCAAACAGGGCAAACTGGAATCACTTCGGTTAAAAGTGGGATAACTTCTTCATCATAACTCCAATGATATTGATTCAACTTCAGGGTGATTCTACACTGATTTATGAGTCCAAATCAAGCTTCTTACATCGTGATTCATTCTGGTTTTATTAGTATCAAGAATAAATTGCCAAATCTCCAAACAGGGTAAACTGGAATCACTTCGGTTAAAAGTGGGATAACTTCTTCATCATAACTCCTATGATCTTGAGTCAACTTCAGGGTGATTCTACACTGATTTATGAGTCCAAATCAAGCTTCTTACATCGTGATTCATTCTGGTTTTATTAGTATCAAGAAGAAATTGCCAAATCTCCAAACAGGGTAAACTGGAATCACTTCGGTTAAAAGTGGGATAACTTCTTCATCATAACTCCAATGATATTGATTCAACTTCAGGGTGATTCTACACTGATTAATGAGTCCAAATCAAGCTTCTTACATCGTGATTCATTCTGGTTTTATTAGTATCAAGAAGAAATTCCCAAATCTCCAAACAGGGCAAACTGGAATCACTTCGGTTAAAAGTGGGATAACTTCTTCATCATAACTCCAATGATCTTGATTCAACTTCAGGGTGATTCTACACTGATTTATGAGTCCAAATCAAGCTTCTTACATCGTGATTCATTCTGGTTTTATTAGTATCAAGAAGAAATTGCCAAATCTCCAAACAGGGTAAACTGGAATCACTTCGGTTAAAAGTGGGATAACTTCTTCATCATAACTCCTATGATATTGATTCAACTTCAGGGTGATTCTACACTGATTTATGAGTCCAAATCAAGCTTCTTACATCGTGATTCATTCTGGTTTTATTAGTATCAAGAATAAATTCCCAAATCTCCAAACAGGGCAAACTGGAATCACTTCGGTTAAAAGTGGGATAACTTCTTCATCATAACTCCAATGATATTGATTCAACTTCAGGGTGATTCGACACTGATTTATGAGTCCAAATCAAGCTTCTTACATCGTGATTCATTCTGGTTTTATTAGTATCAAGAAGAAATTGCCAAATCTCCAAACAGGGCAAACTGGAATCACTTCGGTTAAAAGTGGGATAACTTCTTCATCATAACTCCAATGATATTGATTCAACTTCAGGGTGATTCTACACTGATTTATGAGTCCAAATCAAGCTTCTTACATCGTGATTCATTCTGGTTTTATTAGTATCAAGAAGAAATTGCCAAATCTCCAAACAGGGTAAACTGGAATCACTTCGGTTAAAAGTGGGATAACTTCTTCATCATAACTCCTATGATATTGATTCAACTTCAGGGTGATTCTACACTGATTAATGAGTCCAAATCAAGCTTCTTACATCGTGATTCATTCTGGTTTTATTAGTATCAAGAATAAATTGCCAAATCTCCAAACAGGGCAAACTGGAATCACTTCGGTTAAAAGTGGGATAACTTCTTCATCATAACTCCTATGATATTGATTCAACTTCAGGGTGATTTACACTGATTTATGAGTCCAAATCAAGCTTCTTACATCGTGATTCATTCTGGTTTTATTAGTATCAAGAAGAAATTGCCAAATCTCCAAACAGGGCAAACTGGAATCACTTCGGTTAAAAGTGGGATAACTTCTTCATCATAACTCCAATGATATTGATTCAACTTCAGGGTGATTCTACACTGATTAATGAGTCCAAATCAAGCTTCTTACATCGTGATTCATTCTGGTTTTATTAGTATCAAGAAGAAATTGCCAAATCTCCAAACAGGGCAAACTGGAATCACTTCGGTTAAAAGTGGGATAACTTCTTCATCATAACTCCTATGATCTTGATTCAACTTCAGGGTGATTCTACACTGATTTATGAGTCCAAATCAAGCTTCTTACATCGTGATTCATTCTGGTTTTATTTGTATCAAGAAGAAATTGCCAAATCTCCAAACAGGGCAAACTGGAATCACTTCGGTTAAAAGTGGGATAACTTCTTCATCATAACTCCTATGATCTTGATTCAACTTCAGGGTGATTCTACACTGATTAATGAGTCCAAATCAAGCTTCTTACATCGTGATTCATTCTGGTTTTATTAGTATCAAGAAGAAATTGCCAAATCTCCAAACAGGGTAAACTGGAATCACTTCGGTTAAAAGTGGGATAACTTCTTCATCATAACTCCTATGATCTTGATTCAACTTCAGGGTGATTCTACACTGATTTATGAGTCCAAATCAAGCTTCTTACATCGTGATTCATTCTGGTTTTATTAGTATCAAGAAGAAATTGCCAAATCTCCAAACAGGGCAAACTGGAATCACTTCGGTTAAAAGTGGGATAACTTCTTCATCATAACTCCTATGATCTTGATTCAACTTCAGGGTGATTCTACACTGATTTATGAGTCCAAATCAAGCTTCTTACATCGTGATTCATTCTGGTTTTATTAGTATCAAGAAGAAATTGCCAAATCTCCAAACAGGGCAAACTGGAATCACTTCGGTTAAAAGTGGGATAACTTCTTCATCATAACTCCTATGATATTGATTCAACTTCAGGGTGATTCTACACTGATTTATGAGTCCAAATCAAGCTTCTTACATCGTGATTCATTCTGGTTTTATTAGTATCAAGAAGAAATTGCCAAATCTCCAAACAGGGCAAACTGGAATCACTTCGGTTAAAAGTGGGATAACTTCTTCATCATAACTCCTATGATCTTGATTCAACTTCAGGGTGATTCTACACTGATTTATGAGTCCAAATCAAGCTTCTTACATCGTGATTCATTCTGGTTTTATTAGTATCAAGAAGAAATTGCCAAATCTCCAAACAGGGCAAACTGGAATCACTTCGGTTAAAAGTGGGATAACTTCTTCATCATAACTCCAATGATATTGATTCAACTTCAGGGTGATTCTACACTGATTTATGAGTCCAAATCAAGCTTCTTACATCGTGATTCATTCTGGTTTTATTAGTATCAAGAAGAAATTGCCAAATCTCCAAACAGGGTAAACTGGAATCACTTCGGTTAAAAGTGGATAACTTCTTCATCATAACTCCTATGATATTGATTCAACTTCAGGGTGATTCTACACTGATTTATGAGTCCAAATCAAGCTTCTTACATCGTGATTCATTCTGGTTTTATTAGTATCAAGAAGAAATTGCCAAATCTCCAAACAGGCAAACTGGAATCACTTCGGTTAAAAGTGGGATAACTTCTTCATCATAACTCCTATGATCTTGATTCAACTTCAGGGTGATTCTACACTGATTTATGAGTCCAAATCAAGCTTCTTACATCGTGATTCATTCTGGTTTTATTAGTATCAAGAAGAAATTGCCAAATCTCCAAACAGGGCAAACTGGAATCACTTCGGTTAAAAGTGGGATAACTTCTTCATCATAACTCCTATGATCTTGATTCAACTTCAGGGTGATTCTACACTGATTTATGAGTCCAAATCAAGCTTCTTACATCGTGATTCATTCTGGTTTTATTAGTATCAAGAAGAAATTGCCAAATCTCCAAACAGGGCAAACTGGAATCACTTCGGTTAAAAGTGGGATAACTTCTTCATCATAACTCCAATGATATTGATTCAACTTCAGGGTGATTCTACACTGATTTATGAGTCCAAATCAAGCTTCTTACATCGTGATTCATTCTGGTTTTATTAGTATCAAGAAGAAATTGCCAAATCTCCAAACAGGGCAAACTGGAATCACTTCGGTTAAAAGTGGGATAACTTCTTCATCATAACTCCTATGATCTTGATTCAACTTCAGGGTGATTCTACACTGATTTATGAGTCCAAATCAAGCTTCTTACATCGTGATTCATTCTGGTTTTATTTGTATCAAGAAGAAATTGTCAAATCTCCAAACAGGGCAAACTGGAATCACTTCGGTTAAAAGTGGGATAACTTCTTCATCATAACTCCTATGATCTTGATTCAACTTCAGGGTGATTCTACACTGATTATGAGTCCAAATCAAGCTTCTTACATCGTGATTCATTCTGGTTTTATTAGTATCAAGAATAAATTGCCAAATCTCCAAACAGGGCAAACTGGAATCACTTCGGTTAAAAGTGGGATAACTTCTTCATCATAACTCCAATGATATTGATTCAACTTCAGGGTGATTCACACTGATTTATGAGTCCAAATCAAGCTTCTTACATCGTGATTCATTCTGGTTTTATTTGTATCAAGAAGAAATTGCCAAATCTCCAAACAGGGCAAACTGGAATCACTTCGGTTAAAAGTGGGATAACTTCTTCATCATAACTCCAATGATATTGATTCAACTTCAGGGTGATTCTACACTGATTTATGAGTCCAAATCAAGCTTCTTACATCGTGATTCATTCTGGTTTTATTAGTATCAAGAAGAAATTGCCAAATCTCCAAACAGGGCAAACTGGAATCACTTCGGTTAAAAGTGGGATAACTTCTTCATCATAACTCCTATGATCTTGATTCAACTTCAGGGTGATTCTACACTGATTTATGAGTCCAAATCAAGCTTCTTACATCGTGATTCATTCTGGTTTTATTAGTATCAAGAAGAAATTGCCAAATCTCCAAACAGGGCAAACTGGAATCACTTCGGTTAAAAGTGGGATAACTTCTTCATCATAACTCCTATGATCTTGATTCAACTTCAGGGTGATTCTACACTTGAGTCCAAATCAAGCTTCTTACATCGTGATTCATTCTGGTTTTATTAGTATCAAGAAGAAATTGCCAAATCTCCAAACATGGTAAATTGGATTCACTTCGGTTAAAAGTGGGATAACTTTTTCATCATAACTCCTATGATACTGATTCAACTTCATGGTGATTATCCACTGATTTATGAGTCCAAATCAAGATTCTTACATCTTGATTCATTATGGTTTGATTAGAATCAAGAAGAAATTGCCAACTCTTCAAACAAGGTAAATTGGAATCACTTCGGTTAAAAGTGGGATAACTTCTTCATCATAACTCCTATGATCTTGATTCAAATTCAGGGTGATTCTAAAATGATATATGAGTCCATATCAAGCTTCTTACATCATGATTCATTTTGTTTTTATTTGTATCAAGAAGAAATTGTCAAATCTCCAAACAGGGTAAACTGGAATCACTTCTGTTAAAATTGGGATAACTTCTTCATCATAACTCCTATGATCTTGATTCAACTTCAGGGTGATTATACACTGATTAATGAGTTCAAATCAATCTTCTTACATCGTGAATCATTCTGGTTTTATTAGTATCAAGAATAAATTGCCAAATCTCCAAACAGGGCAAACTGGAATCACTTCGGTTAAAAGTGGGATAACTTCTTCATCATAAGTCCAATGATTGATCAACTTCAGGATGATTTTACACTGATTTATGAGTCCAAATCAAGATTCTTACATCTTGATTCATTCTTGTTTGATTAGAATCAAGAAGAAATTGCCAAATCTCCAAACAGGATAAACTGGAATCACTTCGGTTAAAAGTGGAATAACATCTTCATCATAACTCCTATGATATTGATTCAACTTCAGGATGATTATCCACTGATTGATGAGTCCAAATCAAGCTTCTTACATCTTGATTCATTCTGGTTTGATTAGAATCAAGAAGAAATTGCCAAATCTCTAAACAAGGTAAATTAGAGTAACCTCGGTTAAAAGTGAGATAACTTCTTCATCATAACTCCTATGATCTTGATTCAACTTCAGGGTGATTCTACACTTATTTATGAGTCCAAATCAAGCTTCTTACATCGTGATTCATTCTGGTTTTATTAGTATCAAGAAGAAATTGCCAAATCTCCAAACAGGCAAACTGGAATCACTTCGGTTAAAAGTGGGATAACTTCTTCATCATAACTCCTATGATCTTGATTCAACTTCAGGGTGATTCTACACTGATTTATGAGTCCAAATCAAGCTTCTTACATCGTGATTCATTCTGGTTTTATTAGTATCAAGAAGAAATTGCCAAATCTCCAAACAGGGTAAACTGGAATCACTTCGGTTAAAAGTGGGATAACTTCTTCATCATAACTCCTATGATATTGATTCAACTTCAGGGTGATTCTACACTGATTTATGAGTCCAAATCAAGCTTCTTACATCGTGATTCATTCTGGTTTTATTAGTATCAAGAAGAAATTGCCAAATCTCCAAACAGGGCAAACTGGAATCACTTCGGTTAAAAGTGGGATAACTTCTTCATCATAACTCTATGATCTTGATTCAACTTCAGGGTGATTCTACACTGATTTATGAGTCCAAATCAAGCTTCTTACATCGTGACTCATTCTGGTTTTATTAGTATCAAGAAGAAATTGCCAAATCTCCAAACAGGGCAAACTGGAATCACTTCGGTTAAAAGTGGGATAACTTCTTCATCATAACTCCTATGATATTGATTCAACTTCAGGGTGATTCTACACTGATTTATGAGTCCAAATCAAGCTTCTTACATCGTGATTCATTCTGGTTTTATTAGTATCAAGAAGAAATTGCCAAATCTCCAACATGGCAAACTGGAATCACTTCGGTTAAAAGTGGGATAACTTCTTCATCATAACTCCTATGATCTTGATTCAACTTCAGGGTGATTCTACACTGATTTATGAGTCCAAATCAAGCTTCTTACATCGTGATTCATTCTGGTTTTATTAGTATCAAGAAGAAATTGCCAACTCTCCAAACAGGGCAAACTGGAATCACTTCGGTTAAAAGTGGGATAACTTCTTCATCATAACTCCTATGATCTTGATTCAACTTCAGGGTGATTCTAAACTGATTTATGAGTCCAAATCAAGCTTTTACATCGTGATTCATTCTGGCTTTATTTGTATCAAGAATAAATGTCCAAATCTCCAAACAGGGTAAACTGGATTCACTTCGGTTAAAAGTGGGATAACTTCTTCATCATAACTCCTATGATATTGATTCAACTTCAGGGTGATTCTACACTGATTTATGAGTCCAAATCAAGCTTCTTACATCGTGATTCATTCTGGTTTATTAGAATCAAGAAGAAATTGCCAAATCTCCAAACATGGCAAACTGGAATCACTTCGGTTAAAAGTGGGATAACTTCTTCATCATAACTCCTATGATCTTGATTCAACTTCATGGTGATTCTACATTGATTTATGAGTCCAAATCAAGCTTCTTATATCGTGATTCATTCTAGTTTTATTAGTATCAAGAAGAAATTGCCAACTCTCCAAACAGGGCAAACTGTAATCACTTCGGTTAAAAGTGGGATAACTTCTTCATCATAACTCCTATGATCTTGATTCAAATTCAGGGTGACTCTAAACTGATTTATGAGTCCAAATCAAGCTTTAGACATCGTGATTCATTCTGGTTTTATTTGTATCAAGAATAAAATTTCAAATCTCCAAACAGGATAAACTGGAATCACTTCGGTTAAAAGTGGGATAACTTCTTCATCATAACTCCTATGATATTGATTCAACTTCAGGGTGATTATCCACTGATTTATGAGTCCAAATCAAGATTCTTACATCTTGATTCATTATGTTTTGATTAGAATCAAGAAGAAATTGCCAACTCTCCAAACAAGGTAAATTGGAATCACTTCGGTTAAAAGTGGGATAACTTCTTCATCATAACTCCTATGACCTTGATTCAAATTCAGGGTGATTCTAAACTGATTTATGAGTCCAAATCAAGCTTCTTACATCGTGATTCATTTTGGTTTATTTGTATCAAGAAGAAATTGTCAAATCTCCAAACAGGGTAAATTGGAATCACTTCGGTTAAAATTGGGATAACTTCTTCATCATAACTCCTATGACCTTGATTCAACTTCAGGGTGATTCAACACTGAATAATGAGTCCAAATCAGGCTTCTTACATCTTGATTCATTCTGGTTTTATTAGTATCAAGAATAAATTGCCAAATCTCCAAACAGGGCAAACTGGAATCACTTCGGTTAAAAGTGGGATAACTTCTTCATCATAACTCCTATGATCTTGATTCAACTTCAGGGTGATTCTAACTGATTTATGAGTCCAAATCAAGCTTCTTACATCGTGATTCATTCTGGTTTGATTAGAATCCAGAAGAAATTGCCAAATCTCCAAACAGGGTAAACTGGAATCACTTCGGTTAAAAGTGGGATAACTTCTTCATCATAAGTCCAATGATATTGATTCAACTTCAGGGTGATTCTACACTGATTTATGAGTCCAAATCAAGCTTCTTACATATTGATTCATTCTGGTTTGATTAGAATCAAGAAGAAATTGCCAAATCTCCAAACAAGGTAAATTAGAGTAACTTCGGTTAAAAGTGGGATAACTTCTTCATCATAACTCCTATGATCTTGATTCAACTTCAGGGTGATTCTAAACTTATTTATGAGTCCAAATCAAGCTTCTTACATCGTGATTCGTTCTGGTTTTATTAGTATCAAGAAGAAATTGCCAACTCTCACAACAGGGCAAACTGGAATCAGTTCGGTTAAAAGTGGGATAACTTCTTCATCATAACTCCTATGATCTTGATTCAACTTCAGGGTGATTCTACACTGATTTATGAGTCCAAATCAAGCTTCTTACATCGTGATTCATTCTGGTTTTATTAGTATCAAGAAGAAATTGCCAAATCTCCAAACATGGTAAATTGGATTCACTTCGGTTAAAAGTGGGATAACTTCTTCATCATAACTCCTATGATATTGATTCAACTTCAGGGTGATTATCCACTGATTTATGAGTCCAAATCAAGATTCTTACATCTTGATTCATTATGGTTTGATTAGAATCAAGAAGAAATTGCCAACTCTCCAAACAGGGTAAATTGGAATCACTTCGGTTAAAAGTGGGATAACTTCTTCATCATAACTCCTATGATCTTGATTCAAATTCAGGGTGATTCTAAACTGATTTATGAGTCCAAATCAAGCTTCTTACATCATGATTCATTCTGGTTTTATTTAGTATCAAGAAGAAATTGCCAAATCTCCAAACAGGGTAAACTGGAATCACTTCTGTTAAAAGTGGGATAACTTCTTCATCATAACTCCTATGATCTTGATTCAACTTCAGGGTGATTCTAAACTGATTAATGAGTTCCAAATCAAGCTTCTTACATCGTGATTCATTCTGGTTTTATTAGTATCAAGAAGAAATTGCCAAATCTCCAAACAGGGCAAACTGGAATCACTTCGGTTAAAAGTGGGATAACTTCTTCATCATAAGTCCAATGATATTGATTCAACTTCAGGATGATTTTACACTGATTTATGAGTCCAAATCAAGATTCTTACATCTTGATTCATTCTTGTTTGATTAGAATCAAGAAGAAATTGCCAAATCTCCAAACAGGATAAACTGGAATCACTTCGGTTAAAAGTGGAATAACATCTTCATCATAACTCCTATGATATTGATTCAACTTCAGGATGATTATCCACTGATTGATGAGTCCAAATCAAGCTTCTTACATCTTGATTCATTCTGGTTTGATTAGAATCAAGAAGAAATTGCCAAATCTCTAAACAAGGTAAATTAGAGTAACCTCGGTTAAAAGTGGGATAACTTCTTCATCATAACTCCTATGATCTTGATTCAACTTCAGGGTGATTCTAAACTTATTTATGAGTCCAAATCAAGCTTCTTACATCATGATTCATTCTGGTTTTATTAGTATCAAGAAGAAATTGCCAACTCTCCAAACAGGGCAAACTGGAATCACTTCGGTTAAAAGTGGGATAACTTCTTCATCATAACTCCTATGATCTTGATTCAACTTCAGGGTGATTCTACACTGATTTATGAGTCCAAATCAAGCTTCTTACATCTTGATTCATTCTGGTTTTATTAGTATCAAGAAGAAATTGCCAAATCTCCAAACAGGGTAAACTGGAATCACTTCGGTTAAAAGTGGGATAACTTCTTCATCATAACTCCTATGATCTTGATTCAACTTCAGGGTGATTATCACTGATTTATGAGTCCAAATCAAGCTTCTTACATCGTGATTCATTCTGGTTTTATTAGTATCAAGAAGAAATTGCCAAATCTCCAAACAGGGCAAACTGGAATCACTTCGGTTAAAAGTGGGATAACTTCTTCATCATAACTCCTATGATCTTGATTCAACTTCAGGGTGATTCTACACTGATTTATGAGTCCAAATCAAGCTTCTTACATCGTGATTCATTCTGGTTTTATTAGTATCAAGAAGAAATTGCCAAATCTCCAAACAGGGCAAACTGGAATCACTTCGGTTAAAAGTGGGATAACTTCTTCATCATAACTCCTATGATCTTGATTCAACTTCAGGGTGATTCTACACTGATTTATGAGTCCAAATCAAGCTTGTTACATCCTGATTAATTCTGGTTTTATTAGTATCAAGAAGAAATTGTCAAATCTCCAAACAGGGTAAACTGGATTCACTTCGGTTAAAAGTGGGACAACTTCTTCATCATAACTCCTATGATATTGATTCAACTTCAGGGTGATTATCCACTGATTTATGAGTCCAAATCAAGCTTCTTACATCGTGATTCATTATGGTTTGATTAGAATCAAGAAGAAATTGCCAACTCTCCAAACAGGGTAAATTGGAATCACTTCGGTTAAAAGTGGGATAACTTCTTCATCATAACACCTATGATCTTGATTCAAATTCAGGGTGATTCTAAACTGATTTATGAGTCCAAATCAAGCTTCTTACATCGTGATTCATTCTGGTTTTATTAGTATCAAGAAGAAATTGCCAAATCTCCAAACAGGGTAAACTGGAATCACTTCGGTTAAAAGTGGGATAACTTCTTCATCATAACTCCTATGATCTTGATTCAACTTCAGGGTGATTCTAAACTGATTTATGAGTCCAAATCAAGCTTCTTACATCGTGATTCATTCTGGTTTTATTAGTATCAAGAATAAATTGCCAAATCTCCAAACAGGGCAAACTGGAATCACTTCGTTTAAAAGTGGGATAACTTCTTCATCATAACTCCTATGATCTTGATTCAACTTCAGGGTGATTCTACACTGATTTATGAGTCCAAATCAAGCTTCTTACATCGTGATTCATTCTGGTTTTATTAGTATCAAGAAGAAATTGCCAAATCTCCAAACAGGGCAAACTGGAATCACTTCGGTTAAAAGTGGGATAACTTCTTCATCATAACTCCTATGATCTTGAGTCAACTTCAGGGTGATTCGACACTGATTTATGAGTCCAAATCAAGCTTCTTACATCGTGATTCATTCTGGTTTTATTAGTATCAAGAAGAAATTGCCAAATCTCCAAACAGGGCAAACTGGAATCACTTCGGTTAAAAGTGGGATAACTTCTTCATCATAACTCCTATGATCTTGAGTCAACTTCAGGGTGATTCTACACTGATTTATGAGTCCAAATCAAGCTTCTTACATCGTGATTCATTCTGGTTTTATTAGTATCAAGAAGAAATTGCCAAATCTCCAAACAGGGCAAACTGGAATCACTTCGGTTAAAAGTGGGATAACTTCTTCATCATAACTCCTATGATCTTGAGTCAACTTCAGGGTGATTCTACACTGATTTATGAGTCCAAATCAAGCTTCTTACATCGTGATTCATTCTGGTTTATTAGTATCAAGAAGAAATTGCCAAATCTCCAAACAGGGCAAACTGGAATCACTTCGGTTAAAAGTGGGATAACTTCTTCATCATAACTCCTATGATCTTGAGTCAACTTCAGGGTGATTCGACACTGATTTATGAGTCCAAATCAAGCTTCTTACATCGTGATTCATTCTGGTTTTATTAGTATCAAGAAGAAATTGCCAAATCTCCAAACAGGGCAAACTGGAATCACTTCGGTTAAAAGTGGGATAACTTCTTCATCATAACTCCTATGATCTTGAGTCAACTTCAGGGTGATTCTACACTGATTTATGAGTCCAAATCAAGCTTCTTACATCGTGATTCATTCTGGTTTTATTAGTATCAAGAAGAAATTGCCAAATCTCCAAACAGGGCAAACTGGAATCACTTCGGTTAAAAGTGGGATAACTTCTTCATCATAACTCCTATGATCTTGAGTCAACTTCAGGGTGATTCTACACTGATTTATGAGTCCAAATCAAGCTTCTTACATCGTGATTCATTCTGGTTTTATTAGTATCAAGAAGAAATTGCCAAATCTCCAAACAGGGCAAACTGGAATCACTTCGGTTAAAAGTGGGATAACTTCTTCATCATAACTCCTATGATCTTGATTCAACTTCAGGGTGATTCTACACTGATTTATGAGTCCAAATCAAGCTTCTTACATCGTGATTCATTCTGGTTTTATTAGTATCAAGAAGAAATTGCCAAATCTCCAAACAGGGACAAACTGGAATCACTTCGGTTAAAAGTGGGATAACTTCTTCATCATAACTCCTATGATATTGATTCAACTTCAGGGTGATTCTACACTGATTAATGAGTCCAAATCAAGCTTCTTACATCGTGATTCATTCTGGTTTTATTAGTATCAAGAAGAAATTGCCAAATCTCCAAACAGGGCAAACTGGAATCACTTCGGTTAAAAGTGGGATAACTTCTTCATCATAACTCCTATGATCTTGAGTCAACTTCAGGGTGATTCTACACTGATTTATGAGTCCAAATCAAGCTTCTTACATCGTGATTCATTCTGGTTTTATTAGTATCAAGAAGAAATTGCCAAATCTCCAAACAGGGCAAACTGGAATCACTTCGGTTAAAAGTGGGATAACTTCTTCATCATAACTCCTATGATCTTGATTCAACTTCAGGGTGATTCTACACTGATTTATGAGTCCAAATCAAGCTTCTTACATCGTGATTCATTCTGGTTTTATTAGTATCAAGAAGAAATTGCCAAATCTCCAAACAGGGTAAACTGGAATCACTTCGGTTAAAAGTGGGATAACTTCTTCATCATAACTCTATGATCTTCATTCAACTTCAGGGTGATTCTACACTGATTTATGAGTCCAAATCAAGCTTCTTACATCGTGATTCATTCTGGTTTTATTAGTATCAAGAAGAAATTGCCAAATCTCCAAACAGGGCAAACTGGAATCACTTCGGTTAAAAGTGGGATAACTTCTTCATCATAACTCCTATGATCTTGATTCAACTTCAGGGTGATTCTACACTGATTTATGAGTCCAAATCAAGCTTCTTACATCGTGATTCATTCTGGTTTTATTAGTATCAAGAAGAAATTGCCAAATCTCCAAACAGGGCAAACTGGAATCACTTCGGTTAAAAGTGGGATAACTTCTTCATCATAACTCCTATGATCTTGATTCAACTTCAGGGTGATTCTACACTGATTTATGAGTCCAAATCAAGCTTCTTACATCGTGATTCATTCTGGTTTTATTAGTATCAAGAAGAAATTGCCAAATCTCCAAACAGGGCAAACTGGAATCACTTCGGTTAAAAGTGGGATAACTTCTTCATCATAACTCCTATGATCTTGATTCAACTTCAGGGTGATTCTACACTGATTTATGAGTCCAAATCAAGCTTCTTACATCGTGATTCATTCTGGTTTTATTAGTATCAAGAAGAAATTGCCAAATCTCCAAACAGGGTAAACTGGAATCACTTCGGTTAAAAGTGGGATAACTTCTTCATCATAACTCCTATGATCTTGATTCAACTTCAGGGTGATTCTACACTGATTTATGAGTCCAAATCAAGCTTCTTACATCGTGATTCATTCTGGTTTTATTAGTATCAAGAAGAAATTGCCAAATCTCCAAACAGGGCAAACTGGAATCACTTCGGTTAAAAGTGGGATAACTTCTTCATCATAACTCCTATGATCTTGATTCAACTTCAGGGTGATTCTACACTGATTTATGAGTCCAAATCAAGCTTCTTACATCGTGATTCATTCTGGTTTTATTAGTATCAAGAAGAAATTGCCAAATCTCCAAACAGGGCAAACTGGAATCACTTCGGTTAAAAGTGGGATAACTTCTTCATCATAACTCCTATGATCTTGATTCAACTTCAGGGTGATTCTACACTGATTTATGAGTCCAAATCAAGCTTCTTACATCGTGATTCATTCTGGTTTTATTAGTATCAAGAAGAAATTGCCAAATCTCCAAACAGGGCAAACTGGAATCACTTCGGTTAAAAGTGGGATAACTTCTTCATCATAACTCCTAATGATATTGATTCAACTTCAGGGTGATTCTACACTGATTTATGAGTCCAAATCAAGCTTCTTACATCGTGATTCATTCTGGTTTTATTAGTATCAAGAAGAAATTGCCAAATCTCCAAACAGGGTAAACTGGAATCACTTCGGTTAAAAGTGGGATAACTTCTTCATCATAACTCCTATGATCTTGATTCAACTTCAGGGTGATTCTAAACTGATTTATGAGTCCAAATAAAGCTTCTTACATCGTGATTCATTCTGGTTTTATTAGTATCAAGAAGAAATTGCCAAATCTCCAAACAGGGTAAACTGGAATCACTTCGGTTAAAAGTGGGATAACTTCTTCATCATAACTCCTATGATCTTGATTCAACTTCAGGGTGATTCTACACTGATTTCCAAATCAAGCTTCTTACATCGTGATTCATTCTGGTTTTATTAGTATCAAGAAGAAATTGCCAAATCTCCAAACAGGGCAAACTGGAATCACTTCGGTTAAAAGTGGGATAACTTCTTCATCATAACTCCAATGATATTGATTCAACTTCAGGGTGATTCTACACTGATTTATGAGTCCAAATCAAGCTTCTTACATCGTGATTCATTCTGGTTTATTAGTATCAAGAAGAAATTGCCAAATCTCCAAACAGGGTAAACTGGAATCACTTCGGTTAAAAGTGGGATAACTTCTTCATCATAACTCCTATGATATTGATTCAACTTCAGGGTGATTCTACACTGATTTATGAGTCCAAATCAAGCTTCTTACATCGTGATTCATTCTGGTTTTATTAGTATCAAGAAGAAATTGCCAAATCTCCAAACTAGGTAAACTGGAATCACTTCGGTTAAAAGTGGGATAACTTCTTCATCATAACTCCTATGATCTTGATTCAACTTCAGGGTGATTCTACACTGATTTATGAGTCCAAATCAAGCTTCTTACATCGTGATTCATTCTGGTTTTATTAGTATCAAGAAGAAATTGCCAAATCTCCAAACAGGGCAAACTGGAATCACTTCGGTTAAAAGTGGGATAACTTCTTCATCATAACTCCTATGATCTTGATTCAACTTCAGGGTGATTCTACACTGATTTATGAGTCCAAATCAAGCTTCTTACATCGTGATTCATTCTGGTTTTATTAGTATCAAGAAGAAATTGCCAAATCTCCAAACAGGGCAAACTGGATCACTTCGGTTAAAAGTGGGATAACTTCTTCATCATAACTCCTATGATCTTGATTCAACTTCAGGGTGATTCTACACTGATTTATGAGTCCAAATCAAGCTTCTTACATCGTGATTCATTCTGGTTTTATTAGAATCAAGAAGAAATTGCCAAATCTCCAAACAGGGTAAACTGGAAGTCACTTCGGTTAAAAGTGGGATAACTTCTTCATCATAACTCCTATGATCTTGATTCAATTCAGGGTGATTCTAAACTGATTTATGAGTCCAAATCAAGCTTCTTACATCGTGATTCATTCTGGTTTTATTTGTATCAAGAAGAAAATGTCAAATCTCCAAACAGGAAAACTGGAATCACTTCGGTTAAAAGTTGGGATAACTTCTTCATCATAAATCCAATGATCTTGATACAACTTCAGGGTGATTCTAAACTGATTAATGAGTCCAAATCAAGCTTCTTACATCGTGATTCATTCTGGTTTTATTAGTATCAAAAATAAATTGCCAAATCTCCAAACAGGGCAAACCGGAATCACTTCGGTTAAAAGTGGCAATAACTTCTTCATCATAACTCCTATGATATTGATTCAACTTCAGGGTGATCATCCACTTATTTATGAGTCCAAATCAATATTTTTACATCGTGATTCATTATGGTTTAATTAGATCAAGAATAAATTGCCAACTCTCCAAACAGGGTAAATTAGAATCACTTCGGTAAAAGTGGGATAACTTCTTCATCATAACTCCTATGATCTTGATTCAACTTCAGGGTGATTCTACATTGATTTATGAGTCCAAATCAAGCTTCTTACATCGTGATTCATTCTGGTTTTATTAGTATCAAGAAGAAATTGCCAAATCTCCAAACAGGGCAAACTGGAATCACTTCGGTTAAAAGTGGGATAACTTCTTCATCATAACTCCTATGATCTTGATTCAACTTCAGGGTGATTCTACACTGATTTATGAGTCCAAATCAAGCTTCTTACATCGTGATTCATTCTGGTTTTATTAGTATCAAGAAGAAATTGCCAAATCTCCAAACAGGGTAAACTGGAATCACTTCGGTTAAAAGTGGGATAACTTCTTCATCATAACTCCTATGATCTTGATTCAACTTCAGGGTGATTCTACACTGATTTATGAGTCCAAATCAAGCTTCTTACATCGTGATTCATTCTGGTTTTATTAGTATCAAGAAGAAATTGCCAAATCTCCAAACAGGGTAAACTGGAATCACTTCGGTTAAAAGTGGGATAACTTCTTCATCATAACTCCTATGATCTTGATTCAAATTCAGGGTGATTCTAAACTGATTATGATTCCAAATCAAGCTTCTTACATCATGATTCATTCTGGTTTTATTAGTATCAAGAAGAAATTGCCAAATCTCCAAACAGGGTAAACTGGATTCAGTTCGGTTAAATGTGGGATAACTTCTTCATCATAACTCCTATGATCTTGATTCAACTTCAGGGTGATTCAACACTGATTAATGAGTCCAAATCAAGCTTCTTACATCGTGATTTATGATGTTTTGATTTGAATCAAGAAGAAATTGCCAAATCTCCAAACAGGGTAAATTGGAATCACTTCGGTTAAAAGTGGAATAACTTCTTCATCATAACTCCAATGATATTGATTCAACTTCAGGATGATTCTGCACTGATTTATGAGTCCAAATCAAGCTTCTTACATCTTGATTCATTCTGGTTTGATTAGAATCAAGAAGAAATTGCCAAATCTCCAAACAAGGTAAATTGGAGTCACTTCAGTTAAAAGTGGGATAACTTCTTCATCATAACTCCTATGATCTTGATTGAACTTCAGGGTGATTCTAATCTTATTTATGAGTCCAAATCAAACTTCTTACGCCGTGATTCGTTATGGTTTTATTAGTATCAAGAAGAAATTACCAAATCTCCAAACAAGGTAAACTGGAATAACTTCGGTTAAAAGTGGGATAAATTCTTAATCATAACTCATATGATCTTGATTCAACTTCAGGGTGATTCCAAACTGATTAATGAGTCCAAATAAAGATTCTTACATCGTGATTCATTCTGGTTTTATTAGTATCAAGAATAAATTGCGAAATCTCAAAACATGACAAACTGGAATCACTTCGTTTAAACGTGGGATAACTTCTTTATCATAACTCCTCTGATCTTGATTCAACTTCAGGGTGATTCTACACTGATTTATGAGTCCAAATCAAGCTTCTTACATCGTGACTCATTCTGTTTTTATTTATATCAAGAATAAATTGCCAAATCTCCAAACAGGGCAAACTGGAATCACTTCGGTTAAAAGTGGGATAACTTCTTCATCATAACTCCTATGATCTTGATTCAACTTCAGGGTGATTCTAAACTGATTAATGAGTCCAAATCAAGCTTCTTACATCGTGATTCATTCTGGTTTTATTAGTATCAAGAAGAAATTTCCAAATCTCCAAACAGGGCAAACTGGAATCACTTCGGTTAAAAGTGGATAACTTCTTCATCATAACTCCTATGATCTTGATTCAACTTCAGGGTGATTCTACACTGATTTATGAGTCCAAATCAAGCTTCTTACATCGTGATTCATTCTGGTTTTATTAGTATCAAGAAGAAATTGCCAAATCTCCAAACAGGGCAAACTGGAATCACTTCGGTTAAAAGTGGGATAACTTCTTCATCATAACTCCAATGATATTGATTCAACTTCAGGGTGATTCTACACTGATTTATGAGTCCAAATAAAGCTTCTTACATCTTGATTCATTCTGGTTTGATTAGAATCAATAAGAAATTGCCAATTCTCCAAACAGGGTAAACTAGAGTCACTTCGATTAAAAGTGGGATAACTTCTTCATCATAACTCTTATGATCTTGATTCAAATTCAGGGTGATTCTAAGCTGATTTATGAGTCTAAATCAAGCTTCTTAGATCATAATTCATTTTGTTTTTATTTGTATCAAGAAGAAATTTCCAAATCTCCAAACAGGGTAAACTGGAATCAGCTCTGTTAAAATATGGATAACTTCTTCATCATAACTCCTATGATCTCGATTCAACTTCAGGGTGATTCTACACAGATTAATGAGTTCAAATCAATCTTCTTAAATCGTGATTCATTCTGGTTTTATTAGTATCAAGAATAAATTGCCAAATCTCCAAACAGGACAAACTGGAATCACTTCGGTTAAAAGTGGGATAACTTCTTCATCATAAGTCCAATGATATTGATTCAACTTCAGGATGATTTTACACTGATTTATGAGTCCAAATCAAGATTCTTACATCTTGATTCATTCTTGTTTGATTAGAATCAAGAAAAAATTGCCAAATCTCCAAACAGGATAAACTGGAATCACTTCGGTTAAAAGTGGAATAACATCTTCATCATAACTCCTATGATATTGATTCAACTTCAGGATGATTATCCACTGATTGATGAGTCCAAATCAAGCTTCTTACATCTTGATTCATTCTGGTTTGATTAGAATCAAGAATAAATTGCCAAATCTCTAAACAGGATAAATTGGAGTAACGTCGGTTAAAAGTGGGATAACTTCTTCATCATAACTCCTATGATCTTGATTCAACTTCAGGGTGATTCTAAACTTATTTATGAGTCCAAATCAAGCTTCTTACATCGTGATTCATTCTGGTTTTATTAGTATCAAGAAGAAATTGCCAACTCTCCAAACAGGGCAAACTGGAATCACTTCGGTTAAAAGTGGGATAACTTCTTCATCATAACTCCTATGATCTTGATTCAACTTCAGGGTGATTCTACACTGATTTATGAGTCCAAATCAAGCTTCTTACATCATGATTCATTCTGGTTTTATTAGTATCAAGAAAAAATTGTCAAATCTCCAAATAGGGTAAACTGGATTCACTTCGGTTAAAAGTGGGATAACTTCTTCATCATAACTCCTATGATCTTGATTCAACTTCAGGATGATTCTACACTGATTTATGAGTCCAAATCAAGCTTCTTGCATCTTGATTCATTCTGGTTTGATTAGAATCAAGAAGAAATTGCCAAATCTCCAAACAGGGTAAACTGAAGTCACTTCGGTTAAAAGTCGGATAACTTCTTCATCATAACTCATATGATCTTGATTCAAATTCAGGGTGATTCTACACTGATTTATGAGTCCAAATCAAGCTTCTTACATCGTGATTCATTCTGGTTTTATTAGTATCCAGAATAAAATGTCAAATCCCCAAACAGGATAAACTGGAATCACTTCGGTTAAAAGTGGGATAACTTCTTCATCATAACTCCAATGATCTTGATACAACTTCAGGGTGATTCTAAACTGATTTATGAGTCCAAATCAAGATTCTTACATCGTGATTCATTCTGGTTTTATTAGTATCAAGAAAAAATTGCCAAATCTCCAAACAGGACAAACTGGAATCACTTCGGTTAAAAGTGGGATAACTTCTTCATCATAACTCCTATGATATTGATTCAACTTCAGGGTGATCATCCACTTATTTATGAGTCCAAATCAAGATTCTTACATCGTGATTCATGTGGTTTTATTAGTATCAAGAAGAAATTGCCAACTCTCCAAACAGGGTAAATTGGAATCACTTCGGTTAAAAGTGGGATAACTTCTTCATCATAACTCCTATGATCTTGATTCAACTTCAGGGTGATTCTAAACTGATTATGAGTCCAAATCAAGCTTCTTACATCGTGATTCATTCTGGTTTTATTAGTATCAAGAAGAAATTGCCAAATCTCCAAACAGGATAAATTGGATTCAGTTCGGTTAAATGTGGGATAACTTCTTCATCATAACTCCTCTGATCTTGATTCAACTTCAGGGTGATTCTACACTGATTTATGAGTCCAAATCAAGCTTCTTACATCGTGATTCATTCTGTTTTGATTTGAATCAAGAAGAAATTGCCAAATCTCCAAACAGGGTAAATTGGAATCACTTCGGTTAAAAGTGGAATAACTTCTTCATCATAAGTCCAATGATATTGATTCAACTTCAGGATGATTCTGCACTGATTTATGAGTCCAAATCAAGCTTCTTACATCTTGATTCATTCTGGTTTGATTAGAATCAAGAAGAAATTGCCAAATCTCCAAACAAGGTAAATTGGAGTCACTTCAGTTTAAAGTGGGATAACTTCTTCATCATAACTCCTATGATCTTGATTGAACTTCAGGGTGATTCTAATCTTATTTATGAGTGCAAATCAAACTTCTTACGCCGTGATTCATTATGGTTTTATTAGTATCAAGAAGAAATTACCAAATCTCCAAACAGGTAAATTGGAGTAACTTCGGTTAAAAGTGGGATAAATTCTTCATCATAACTCATATGATCTTGATTCAACTTCAGGGTGATTCCAAACTGATTTAATGAGTCCAAATAAAGATTCTTACATCGTGATTCATTCTGGTTTTATTAGTATCAAGAATAAATTGCCAAATCTCCAAACATGACAAACTGGAATCACTTCGGTTTAAACGTGGGATAACTTCTTCATCATAACTCCTCTGATTTTGATTCAACTTCAGGGTGATTCTACACTGATTTATGAGTCCAAATCAAGCTTCTTACATCATGACTCATTCTGTTTTATTATATTAAGAAGAAATTGCCAAATCTCCAAACAGGGTAAACTGGAATCACTTCGGTTAAAAGTGGGATAACTTCTTCATCATAACTCCTATGATCTTGATTCAACTTCAGGGTGATTCTAAACTGATTAATGAGTCCAAATAAAGATTCTTACATCGTGATTCATTACGGTTTTATTAGTATCAAGAAGAAATTTCCAAATCTCCAAACAGGGCAAACTGGAATCACTTCGGTTAAAAGTGAGATAACTTCTTCATCATAACTCCTATGATCTTGATTCGACTTCAGGGTGATTCTACACTGATTTATTAGTCCAAATAAAGCTTCTTACATCCTGATTCATTCTTTATTTATTAGTATCAAGAAGAAATTGCCAAATCTCAAAACAGGGGCAAACTGGGATCACGTCGGTTAAAAGTGGGATAACTTCTTCATCATAACTCCAATGATATTGATTCAACTTCAGGATGATTCTACACTGATTTATGAGTCCAAATAAAGCTTCTTACATCTTGATTCATTCTGGTTTGATTAGAATCAATAAGAAATTGCCAATTCTCCAAACAGGGTAAACTAGAGTCACTTCGGTTAAAAGTGGGATAACTTCTTCATCATAACTCCTATGATCTTGATTCAAATTCAGGGTGATTCTAAACTGATTTATGAGTCCAAATCAAGCTTCTTACATCATGATTCATTTTGTTTTTATTTGTATCAAGAAGAAATTTTCAAATCTCCAAACAGGGTAAACTGGAATCACCTCTGTTAAAATTGGGATAACTTCTTCATCATAACTCCTATGATCTTGATTCAACTTCAGGGTGATTCTACACTGATTAATGAGTTCAAATCAATCTTCTTACATCGTGATTCATTCTGGTTTTATTAGTATCAAGAAGAAATTGCCAAATCTCCAAACAGGATAAACTGGATTCAGTTCGGTTAAATGTGGGATAACTTCTTCATCATAACTCCTCTGATCTTGATTCAACTTCAGGGTGATTCTACACTGATTTATGAGTCCAAATCAAGCTTCTTACATCGTGATTCATTCTGTTTTGATTTGAATCAAGAAGAAATTGCCAAATCTCCAAACAGGGTAAATTGGAATCACTTCGGTTAAAAGTGGAATAACTTCTTCATCATAATTCCAATGATATTGATTCAACTTCAGGATGATTCTGCACTGATTTATGAGTCCAAATCAAGCTTCTTACATCTTGATTCATTCTGGTTTGATTAGAATCAAGAAGAAATTGCCAAATCTCCAAACAAGGTAAATTGGAGTCACTTCAGTTAAAAGTGGGATAACTTCTTCATCATAACTCCTATGATCTTGATTGAACTTCAGGGTGATTCTAATCTTATTTATGAGTCCAAATCAAACTTCTTACGCCGTGATTCATTATGGTTTTATTATTATCAAGAAGAAATTACCAAATCTCCAAACAAGGTAAATTGGAGTCACTTCGGTTAAAAGTGGGATAACTTCTTAATCATAACTCCTATGATCTTGATTCAACTTCAGGGTGATTCCAAACTGATTAATGAGTCCAAATAAAGATTCTTACACCGTGATTCATTCTGGTTTTATTAGTATCAAGAATAAATTGCCAAATCTCCAAACAGGACAAACTGGAATCACTTCGTTTAAACGTGGGATAACTTCTTCATCATAACTCCTCTGATCTTGATTCAACTTCAGGGTGATTCTACACTGATTTATGAGTCCAAATCAAGCTTCTTACATCATGACTCATTCTGTTTTTATTTATATCAAGAAGAAATTGCCAAATCTCCAAACAGGGTAAACTGGAATCACTTCGGTTAAAAGTGGGATAACTTCTTCATCATAACTCCTATGATCTTGATTCAACTTCAGGGTGATTCTAAACTGATTAATGAGTCCAAATAAAGATTCTTACATCGTGATTCATTACGGTTTTATTAGTATCAAGAAGAAATTTCCAAATCTCCAAACAGGGCAAACTGGAATCACTTCGGTTAAAAGTGAGATAATTTCTTCATCATAACTCCTATGATCTTGATTCGACTTCAGGGTGATTCTACACTGATTTATTAGTCCAAATAAAGCTTCTTACATCCTGATTCATTCTTTATTTATTAGTATCAAGAAGAAATTGCCAAATCTCAAAACAGGGCAAACTGGGATCACGTCGGTTAAAAGTGGGATAACTTCTTCATCATAACTCCAATGATATTGATTCAACTTCAGGATGATTCTACACTGATTTATGAGTCCAAATAAAGCTTCTTACATCTTGATTCATTCTGGTTTGATTAGAATCAATAAGAAATTGCCAATTCTCCAAACAGGGTAAACTAAAGTCACTTCGGTTAAAAGTGGGATAACTTCTTCATCATAACTCCTATGATCTTGATTCAAATTCAGGGTGATTCTAAACTGATTTATGAGTCCAAATCAAGCTTCTTACATCATGATTCATTTTGTTTTTATTTGTATCAAGAAGAAATTTCCAAATCTCCAAACAGGGTAAACTGGAATCACCTCTGTTAAAATTGGGATAACTTCTTCATCATAACTCCTATGATCTTGATTCAACTTCAGGGTGATTCTACACTGATTAATGAGTTCAAATCAATCTTCTTACATCGTGATTCATTCTGGTTTTATTAGTATCAAGAATAAATTGCCAAATCTCCAAACAGGACAAATTGGAATCACTTCGGTTAAAAGTGGGATAACTTCTTCATCATAAGTCCAATGATATTGATTCAACTTCAGGATGATTTTACACTGATTTATGAGTCCAAATCAAAATTCTTACATCTTGATTCATTCTTGTTTGATTAGAATCAAGAAGAAATTGCCAAATCTCCAAACAGGATAAACTGGAATCACTTCGGTTAAAAGTGGAATAACATCTTCATCATAACTCCTATGATATTGATTCAACTTCAGGATGATTATCCACTGATTGATGAGTCCAAATCAAGCTTCTTACATCTTGATTCATTCTGGTTTGATTAGAATCAAGAAGAAATTACCAAATCTCCAAATAGGATAAACTGGAATCACTTCGGTTAAAAGTGGAATAACATCTTCATCATAACTCCTATGATATTGATTCAACTTCTGGATGATTATCCACTGATTGATTAGTCCAAATAAAGCTTCTTACATCTTGATTCATTCTGGTTTGATTAGAATCAAGAATAAATTGCCAAATCTCTAAACAAGATAAATTAGTAACCTCGGTTAAAAGTGGGATAACTTCTTCATCATAACTCCTATGATCTTGATTCAACTTCAGGGTGATTCTAAACTTATTTATGAGTCAAAATCAAGCTTCTTACATCGTGATTCGTTCTGGTTTTATTAGTATCAAGAAGAAATTGCCAACTCTCCAAACAGGGCAAACTGGAATCACTTCGGTTAAAAGTGGGATAACTTCTTCATCATAACTCCTATGATCTTGATTCAACTTCAGGGTGATTCTACACTGATTTATGAGTCCAAATAAAGTTTCTTACATCATGATTCATTCTGGTTTTATTAGTATCAAGAAAAAATTGTCAAATCTCCAAATAGGGTAAACTGGATTCACTTCGGCTAAAAGTGGGATAACTTCTTCATCATAACTCCTATGATCTTGATTCGACTTCAAGATGATTCTACACTGATTTATGAGTCCAAATCAAGCTTCTTACATCTTGATTCATTCTGGTTTGACTAGAATCAAGAAGAAATTGCCAAATCTCCAAACAGGGTAAACTGAAGTCACTTCGGTTAAAAGTCGGATAACTTCTTCATCATAACTCCTATGATCTTGATTCAAATTCAGGGTGATTCTAAACTGATTTATGAGTCCAAATCAAGCTTCTTACATCGTGATTCATTCTGGTTTTATTTGTATCCAGAATAAAATGTCAAATCCCCAAACAGGATAAACTGGAATCACTTCGGTTAAAAGTGGGATAACTTCTTCATCATAACTCCAATGATCTTGATACAACTTCAGGGTGATTCTAAACTGATTAATGAGTCCAAATCAAGATTCTTACATCGTGATTCATTCTGGTTTTATTAGTATCAAGAATAAATTGCCAAATCTCCAAACAGGGCAAACTGGAATCACTTCGGTTAAAAGTGCAGTAACTTCTTCATCATAACTCCTATGATATTGATTCAACTTCAGGGTGATCATCCACTTATTTATGAGTCCAAATCAAGATTCTTACATCTTGATTCATGAAGGTTTGATTAGAATCAAGAAGAAATAGCCAACTCTCCAAACAGGGTAAATTGGAATCACTTCGGTTAAAAGTGGGATAACTTCTTCATCATAACTCCTATGATCTTGATTCAAATTCAGGGTGATTCTAAACTGATTATGATTCCAAATCAAGCTTCTTACATCGTGATTCATTCTGGTTTTATTAGTATCAAGAAGAAATTGCCAAATCTCCAAACAGGGTAAACTGGATTCAGTTCGGTTAAATGTGGGATAACTTCTTCATCATAACTCCTATGATCTTGATAAAAATTCAGGGTGATTCCAAACTGATTTATGAGTCTAAATCAAGCTTCTTACATCGTGATTCATTCTGGTTTTATTTGTATCAAGAATAAAATGTCAGATCTCCAAATAGGGTAAACTAGAATCACTTCGGTTAAATGTGGAATAACTTCTTCATCATAAGTCCAATGATATTGATTCAACTTCAGGATGACTCTGCACTGATTTATGAGTCCAAATCAAGCTTCTTACATCGTGATTCATTATGGTTTGATTAGAATCAAGAAGAAATTGCCAACTCTCCAAACAGGGTAAACTAGAGTCACTTCGGTTAAAAGTGGGATAACTTCTTCATCATAATTCCTATGATCTTGATTCAAATTCAGGGTGATTCTAATCTGATTTATGATTCCAAATCAAGCTTCTTACATCGTGATTCATTCTGGTTTGATTAGAATCAAGAAGAAATTGCCAAATCTCCAAACATGGCAAACTGGAATCACTTCGGTTAAAAGTGGGATAACTTCTTCATCATAACTCCTATAATCTTGATTCAACTTCAGGGTTATTCTACACTGATTTATGAGTCCAAATCAAGCTTCTTACATCGTGATTCATTCTGGTTTTATTAGTATCAAGAAGAAATTGCCAAATCTCCAAAAAGAGTAAACTGGAATCACTTCGGTTAAAAGTGAGATAACTTCTTCATCATAACTCTTATGATATTGATTCAACTTCAGGGTGATTATCCACTGATTTATGAGTCCAAATCAAGCTTCTTACATCTTGATTCATTATGGTTTGATTAGAATCAAGAAGAAATTGCCAACTCTCCAAACATGGTAAATTGGAATCACTTCGGTTAAAAGTGGGATAACTTCTTCATCATAGGACCTATAATCTTGATTCAAATTCAGGGTGATTCTAAACTGATTTATGAGTCCAAATCAAGCTTCTTATATCATGATTCATTCTGGTTTTATTTGTGTCAAGAAGAAATTGCCAAATCTCCAAACAAGGTAAACTGGAATCACATCGGTTAAAAGTGGGATAACTTCTTCATCATAACTCATATGATCTTGATTCAACTTCAAGGTGATTCTAAACTGATTAATGAGTCCAAATAAAGATTTTACATTGTGATTCATTCTGGTTTTAATAATATCAAGAATAAATTGCCAAATCTCCAAACAGGGCAAACTGGAATCAGTTCGTTTAAACGTGGGATAAGTTCTTCATCATAACTCCTCTGATCTTGATTCAACTTCAGGGTGATTCTACACTGATTTATGAGTCCAAATCAAGCTTCTTACATCGTGATTCATTCTGTTTTGATTTGAATCAAGAAAAAATTGCCAAATCTCCAAACAGGGTAAATTGGAATCACTTCGGTTAAAAGTGGAATAACTTCTTCATCATAATTCCAATGATATTGATTCAACTTCAGGATGATTCTGCACTGATTTATGAGTCCAAATCAAAATTCTTACATCTTGATTCATTCTGGTTTGATTAGAATCGAGAAGAAATTTCCAAATCCCCAAACAAGGTAAATTGGAGTCACTTCAGTTAAAAGTGGGATAACTTCTTCATCATAACTCCTATGATCTTGATTCAACTTCAGGGTGATTCTAATCTTATTTATGAGTCCAAATCAAACTTCTTACGTCGTGATCCGTTATGGTTTTATTAGTATCAAGAAGAAATTACCAAATCTCCAAACAAGGTAAATTGGAGTCACTTCGGTTAAAAGTGGGATAACTTCTTCATCATAACTCCAATAATCTTGATTCAACTTCAGGGTGATTCTACACTGATTTATGAGTCCAAATAAATATTCTTACATCTTGATTAATTAAGGTTTGATTAGAATCAAGAAGAAATTGCCAACTCTCCAAACAGGACAAACTAGAATCACTTCGGTTAAAAGTGGGATAACTTCTTCATCATAACTCCTATGATCTTGATTCAACTTCAGGTTGTTTCTACACTGATTTATGAGTCCAAATCAATATTCTTACATCGTGATTCATTCTGGATTTATTAGTATCAAGAAGAAATTGCCAAATCGCAAAACAGGGCAAACTGGGATCACTTCGGTTAAAAGTGGGATAACTTCTTCATCATAACTCCAATGATATTGATTAAACTTCATGATGATTCTACACGGATTTATGAGTCCAAATCAAGCTTCTTACATCGTGATTGATTCTGGTTTTATTTGTGTCAAGAAGAAATTGCCAAATCTCCAAACTAGGTAAACTGGAATCACTTCGGTTAAAAGTCAGATAACTTCTTCATCATAACTCCTATGATCTTGCTTCGAATTCAGGGTGTTTCTACACTGATTAATGAGTCCAAATCAAGCTTCTTACATCGTGATTCATTCTGGTTTTTATTAGTATCAAGAAAAAATTGCCAAATCTTCAAACAGGGTAAACTGGAATCACTTCGGTTAAAAGTGGGATAACTTCTTCATCATAACTCCTATGATCTTGATTCAACTTCAGGGTGCTTCTACACTTATTTATGATTCCAAATCAAGCTTCTTAAATAGTGATTCATTCTGGTTTTATTAGTATCAAAAAGAAATTGAAAAATCTCCAAACAAGGTAAACTGGATTCACTTCGGTTTAAAGTGGGATAACTTCTTCATCATAACTCCTATGATATTGATTCAAATTCAGGGTGATTATCCACTGATTTATGATTCCAAATCAAGATTCTTACATCTTTATTCATTATGGTTTGATTAGAATCAAGAAGAAATTGCCAACTCTCCAAACAGGGCAAACTGGAATCACTTCGGTTAAAAGTGGGATAACTTCTTCATCATAACTCCTATGATCTTGATTCAACTTCAGGGTGATTCTACACTTATTTATGAGTCCAAATAAAGCTTCTTACATCGTGATTCATTCTGGTTTTATTAGTATCAAGAAGAAATCGTCAAAGCTCGAAACAGGGCAAACTGGAATCACTTCGATTGAAAGTGGGATAACTTCTTCATCATAACTCCAATGATATTGATTCAACTTCAGGATGATTCTACACTGATTTATGAGTCCAAATAAAGCTTCTTACAACTTGATTCATTCTTGTTCAATTAGAATCAAGAAGAAATTGCCAAATCTCCAAACAAGGTAAATTGGAGTCACTTCGGTTAAAAGTGGGATAACTTCCTTATCATAATTCCTATGATCTTGATTCAAATTCAGGGTGATTCTAAACTGATTTATGAGTCCAAATCAAGCTTCTTACATCGTGATTCATTCGGGTTTTATTAGTATCAAGAAGAAATTGCCAAATCTCCAAACAGGGCAAACTGGAATAACTTCGGTTAAAAGTGGGATAACTTCTTCATCATAACTCCTATTATCTTGATTCAACTTCAGGGTGATTTTACACTTATTTATGATTCCAAATCAAGCTTCTTACATAGTGATTCATTCTGGTTTTATTAGTATCAAGAAGAAATTTCCAAATCTCCAAACAAGGTAAACTGGATTCACTTCGGTTTAAAGTGGGATAACTTCTTCATCATAACTCCTATGATATTGATTCAAATTCAGGGTGATTATCCACTGATTTATGATTCAAAATCAAGATTCTTACATCTTTATTCATTATGGTTTGATTAGAATCAAGAAGAAATTGCCAATTCTCCAAACATGGCAAATTGGAATCACTTCGGTTAAAAGTGGGATAACTTCTTCATCATAACTCCTATGATCTTGATTCAACTTCAGGGTGATTCTACATTTATTTATGAGTCCAAATCAAGGTTATTACATCGTGATTCATTCTAGTTTTATTAGTATCAAGAAGAAATTGTCAAAGCTCCAAAAAGGGAAAACTGGAATCACTTCGATTGAAAGTGGCATAACTTCTTCATCATAACTCCAATGATATTGATTCAACTTCAGGATGATTCTACACTGATTTATGAGTCCAAATAAAGCTTCTTACATCTTGATTCATTCTGGTTCAATTAGAATCAAGAAGAAATTGCCAAATCTCCAAACACGGTAAATTAGAGTTACTTCGGTTAAAAGTGGGATAACTTCTTCATTATATCTCCTATGATCTTGATTCAACTTCATGGTGATTCCAAACTTATTTATGAGTCCAAATCAAGCTTCTTACATCGTGATTCGTTCTGGTTTAATTAGTATCAAGAAGAAATTGCCAACTCTCCAAACAGGGCAAACTGGAATCACTTCGGTTAAATGTGGGATAACTTCTTCATCATAACTCCTATGATCTTGATTCAACTTCAGGATGATTCTACACTGATTTATGAGTCCAAATCAAGCTTCTTACATCTTGATTCATTCTGGTTTAATTAGAATTAAGAAGAAATTGCCAAATCTCCAAACAGGGTAAACTGGAGTCACTTCGGTTAAAAGTGGGATAACTTCTTCATCATAACTTCTATGATCTTGATTCAAATTCAGGGTGATTCTACACTGATTTATGAGTCCAAATCAAGCTTCTTACGTCATGATTCATTCTGGATTTATTAGTATCAAGAAGAAATTGCCAAATCTCAAAACAGGGCAAACTAGGATCACTTCGGTTAAAAGTGTGATAACTTCTTCATCATAACTCCAATGATATTGATTAAACTTCAGGATGATTCTACACTGATTTATGAGTCCAAATCAAGCTTCTTACGTCTTGATTCATTCTGGTTTGATTGGAATCAAGAAGAATTTGCCAACTCTCCAAAAAGGGTAAATTGGACTCACTTCGGTTTAAAGTGGGATAATTTTTTCATCATAAATCCTATGATCTTGATTCAAATTCAGTGTGATTCTAAACTGATTTATGAGTCCAAATCAAGCTTCTTATATCGTGATTCATTCTTGTTTTATTTTTATAAAGAAGAAATTGCCAAATCTCCAAACAGGGTAAACTGGAATCACTTCGGTTAAAAGTGGGATAACTTCTTCATCATAACTCCTATGATATTTATTCAACTTCAGGGTGATTTACACTGATTAATGAGTACAAATCAAGCTTCTTACATCGTGATTCATTCTGGTTTGATATGAATCAAGAAGAAATTGCCAAATCTCCAAACAGGGTAAACTGGAATCACTTCGGTTAAAAGTGGAATAACTTCTTCATCATAAGTCCAATGATATTGATTCAACTTCAGGATTATTCGGCACTGATTTATGAGTCCAAATCAAGCTTCTTACATCTTGATTCATTCTGGTTTGATTAGAATCAAGAAGAAATTGCCAAATCTCCAAACAAGGTAAATTGGAGTCACTTCGTTTAAAAGTGGGATAACTTCTTCATCATAACTCCTATGATCTTGATTCAACTTCAGGGTAATTCTAAACTTATTTATGACTCCAAATCAAGCTTCTTACATCGTGATTCGTTCTGGTTTTATTAGTATCAAGAAAAAATTGCTAACTCTCCAAACAGGGCAAACTGGAATCACTTCGATTAATGTGGGATAACTTCTTCATCATAACTCCTATGATCTTGATTCAACTTCAGGGGTATTCTACTCTGATTTATGAGTCCAAATCAAGCTTCTTACATCGTGATTCAATATGGTTTTATTAGTATCAAGAAGAAATTGCCATATCTCCAAACAGGATAAACTGGATTCACTTCGGTTAAAAGTGGGATAACATCTTCATCATAACTCCTATGATATTGATTCAACATCAGGGTGATTCTACACTGATTTATGAGTCCAAATCAAGATTCTTACATCTTTATTCATTATGGTTTGATTAGAATCAAGAAGAATTTGCAAACTCTCCAAACATGGCAAACTGGAATCACTTCGGTTAAAAGTGGGATAACTTTGTAACACCCGTCTCCTCCTCTCTTGAGAACGGCGTGCTACTACCGGTACAAAATCAAATTAAACCGATTTATAAAAATATCAAATAAAATATTACAATATTAATAAAATAAAAGCGGATAAATCATTTTTTTACAATTAATAACCAGTATAATTCATATCGAAAAGTTGTATCAAAACCGAATAAAAACCGATATAAATACGACGATCCCCAAGACACCAAACCGTCCAAATATCTGACAACTCGTCATGCTCACCTGAAAGGGGAAGAAAGAGGGGTGAGCAACAGGGGAGTCACTCAGTGAGGTATGGGATGCTAGACACGCAAACCACTGACTAAATAATAGAACTCCCACTATGGAAGTTTTGCACTAGCATGATCAAACAAGACACCTATGGCATCACACAAAACAAACAATGCGATGATAGTGTATAACTAGCTCATACACCCCGCATTCTCCTCATACGGATATACGTCATCATAATAAGCGTCGATAGCCCAGACATCTCTGGACCCCCGCCCGTAACCATAAGCGTCGAATGCAAACGTCTCTGCACCACGCCCCACTCAAATAAGCGCCGACAGCCCAAACGTCTCTGAGCCCCCGCCCTCCACTATGCGTCGATAGCCCGGATGTCTTCGAACCCCCGCCCTCATAAGCGTTGCTATCCAGCTCTCTCTGAATAGCCGCCCTCATAAGCGTTGCTAATCCAGATCTCTCTGAACAGCCGCCCTCATCACATAATCCCTACTCATAACTACGTATACGTATATATATATATCATCATTTAACATCACTCAATCCATGTCAAGTTGAATCCTCTAGACCCCTAATTCCGGTTTACATTGAATCCTAACTATCACACAAGACTCGATCCAATCAGACGGAACACGTTTCGAAACTAAACTACGATAGAAAGAATTCTACACTAGTAACGGAATTTACGGAATAGCCCCTCACCTTAGCCAATACGAAGAATCTGAACAAATCAGAAAACTGAACTGGATAGCTTGATCACCAAGTAAATTAGGTTTTTGCCTTGGATCGAGCGAACTTGGTTTTCGTGATGCCAATTTCCTAAGGAGAAATAACACGTACCAAGGCAGGATTTAATATGGACAGCATGAAAACAAGAAGAAATAATAATTAACTCCATCTTCATCAATTAGATACGTTGTTTGCTTCACAAGAAATATAAAATAAGCACTTAAACTCACGACGACTTCACGGGTGATGAAGGAAGAAGCTTGGGGCGCAAGCAAGAGTGAGATGGTGATCGATCTCACTACCTCGGATCTCGACGGTGTGACTTGCAACGGCTAATCCAGCAACCTCATGGCTCTCCGGTGACTCGTGGATCATGCTGGTGGAGATCGGCGCCGGTGGTGGTGGTGAAGAACTCCGTTACGAACGATTAGGGAGCGGCTCACATCTTCTCAGTCCCACTACACTACACCAACGAGAGTGACGACGGTGGCTCCATGCACATCAGCTACCTCTCCGGTGGATCACAAATGAAGAACATGGCTGGCTTGCGGAATGATGCGGCAGCTCCACGTTGATCATCTCTTCCATGTCTCGGTTCTGCTACACAACACCAACAAGGGCAAGGATGGCTCGACTCACAGCAGCTAAAACGGATCCGGTGGTGCATGGTGGTGAACGGCGGCGGATCTACACTCACCACGAGATATCAAGACAAGAGTGGAGCTAGAAAAAGTTAAAGGAGGGATAGATACGATGGAAAGAGGAGATGCATATGGAGATGGTGCATCATGGTTTGATGCTTTTGCTCTCACGCACAATTTAACAGAGGTGGTGGCTGGACTTCGGTAAAGAAGAAGAAAGGCATAATATATATGCTACACGATTAGGTCATGGGAATATTGAATAAGATAAATAATAATCAAAACTAAATGAAATCAAACCAGTTGGTTTAGAAATGGTTTGGAACCAGAAATAATTAATATAAAGCCAAACCATTATTTAATAAAACTGGAATACCGGGTTACGGTCGTTACAAACTTCTTCATCATAACTCCTATAATCTTGATTCAAATTCAGGGTGATTCTACACTGATTTATGAGTCCAAATCAAGCTTCTTACATCGTGATTCATTCTGTATTTATTAGTATCTAGAAGAAATTGCCAAATCTCAAAAAAGGGAAAACTGGGATCACTTCGGTTAAAAGTGGGATAACTTCTTCATCATAACTCCTATAATCTTGATTCAACTTCAGGATGATTCTACCACTGATTTATGAGTCCAAATCAAGCTTCTTACATCTTGATTCATTCTGGTTTGATTAAAATCAAGAAAGAAATTTGCCAAATCTCCAAACATGGTAAAACTGGAGTCACTTCGGTTAAAAAGTGGGATAACTTCTTCATCATACTCTTGTGATCTTGATTCAAATTCAGGGTGATTTTAAACTGCTTTATGAGTACAAATCAAGCTTCTTACATCGTGATTCATTCTGGTTTTATTTGTATCAAGAAGAAATTGGTCAAATCTCCAAACATGGTAAACGGGAATCACTTCGGTTAAAAGTGGGTTAACTTCTTCATTATAACTCCTATTATCTTGATTCAACTTCAGGGTGATTCTAAAACTGATTAATGAGTCCAAATCAAGCTTCTTACATCGTGATTCATGTCTGGTTTTGATTAGAATCAAGAAGAAATTTGTCAAATCTCCCAAACATGGCAAACTGGAATCACTTCGGTTTAAAAGTGGGATAACTTCTTCATCATAACTCCTATGATCTTGATTCAACTTCAGGGTTATTCTACACTGATTTATTGAGTTCAAATCAAGCTTCTTACATCGTGATTCATTCTGGTTTTAATAGTATCAAGAAGAAATTGCCAAATCTCCAAAAAGAGTAACTGGATTCACTTCGGTTAAAAGTGAGAATAACTTCTTTCATCATAACTCTTATGATATTGATTCAACTTCAGGGTGATTATCCACTGATTTATGAGTCCAAATCAAGATTCTTACATCTTGATTCATTATGGTTTGATTAGAATCAAGAAAGAAATTGCAAACTCTCCAAACAGGGCAAACTGGAATCACTTCGGGTTAAAAGTGGGAATAACTTCTTCATCATAACTCCTATGATATTGATTCAACTTCAGGTTGATTCTACACTGATTTATGAGTCCAAATCAAGCTTCTTACATCTGATTCATTCCGGTTTTATTAGAATCAAGAAGAAATTGCGAAATCTCTAAACATGGTAAACTGGAATCACTTCGGTTAAAGTGGAATAACTTCTTCATCATAAGTCAATGATATTTATTCAACTTCAGGATGATTCTGCACTGATTTATGAGCCCAAATCAAGCTTCTAACATCTTTATTCATTCTGGTTTGATTAGAATCTAGAAGAATTGCCAAATCCTCTAAACAAGGTAAATTGGAGTCACTTTGATTAAAGGTGGGATAACTTCTTCATCAATAACTCCTATGATCTTGATTCAACTTCAGAGTGATTCTAAACTTATTTATGATTCCAAATCAAGCTTCTTACATCGTGATTCGTTCTAGTTTTATTAGTATCAAGAAGAAATTGCCAAATCTCCCAAACCGGGCTAACTGGAATCACTTCGGTTAAAAGTGGGATAACTTCTTCATCATAACTCCTATGATCTTGATTCAACTTCAGGGTGATTCTAAACTGATTTATGAGTCCAAATCAAGCTTCTTACATCGTGATTCATTCTGGTTTTATTTGTATCAAGAAAGAAATTTTTCAAAATCTCCAAACAGGGTAAACGGGAATCACTTCGGTTAAAAGTGGGATAACTTCTTCATTATAACTCATAT
Organism: Moricandia moricandioides; assembly: GCA_905132885.1. Taxonomy (NCBI): domain Eukaryota; kingdom Viridiplantae; phylum Streptophyta; class Magnoliopsida; order Brassicales; family Brassicaceae; genus Moricandia; species Moricandia moricandioides. The sequence goes on from CAJHQQ010002611.1 coordinate 58,420, forward strand.
TATCTTGATTCAACTCAGGGTGATTCTAAACTGATTAATGAGTCCAAATCAAGCTTCTTACATCGTGATTCATTTTGTTTTGATTAGAATCAAGAAAAAACTGCCAAAATCTCCAAACATGGCAAACTGGAATCACTTCGGTTAAAAGTGGGTAACTTCTTCATCATAACTCCTATGATCTTGATTCAAACTTTAGGGTGATTCTACACTGATTTATGAGTCCAAATCAAGCTTCTTACATCGTGATTCATTCTGGTTTTATTAGTATCAAGAAGAAATTGCCAAATCTCCAAAAGAGTAAACTGGATTCACTTCGGTTAAAAGTGGGATAACTTCTTCATCATAACTCTTATGATATTGATTCAACTTCAGGGTGATTATCCATGATTTATGAGTCCAAATCAAGATTCTTACATCTTGATTCATTATGGTTTGATTAGAATCCAAGAAGAAATTGCAAACTCTCCAAACAGGGCAAACTGGAATCACTTTGGTTAAAAGTGGGATAACTTCTTCATCATAACTTCTATGATATTGATTCAAGTTCAGGTTGATTCTACACTGATTTATGAGTCCAAATCAAGCTTCTTACATCTTGATTCATTCCGGTTTTATTAGAATCAAGAAGAAATTGCGAAATCTCCAAACATGGTAAACTGGAATCACTTCGGTTAAAAGTGGAATAACTTCTTCATCATAACTCCAATGCTATTTATTCAACTTCAGGATGATTCTGCACTAATTTATGATTCCAAATCAAGCTTCTTACATCTTGATTCATTCTGGTTTGATTGGAATCAAGAAGAAATTGCCAAATCTCCAAACAATGTAAATTGCAGTCACTTCGGTTAAAAGTGGGATAACTTCTTCATCATAACTCCTATGATCTTGATTCAACTTCAGGGTGATTCTAAACTTATTTATGACTCCAAATTAAGCTTCTTACATCGTGATTCGTTCTGGTTTTATTAGTATCAAGAAGAAATTGCCAACTCTCCAAACAGGGGAAACTGGAATAACTTTGGTTAAAAGTGGGATAACTTCTTCATCATAACTCTTATGATCTTGATTCAACTTCAGGGTGATTCTACACTGATTAATGAGTCCAAATCAAGGTTCTTACATCGTTATTCATTCTGGTTTTATAGTATCAAGAATAAATTTGCCAAATCTCCAAACATGGCAAACTGGAATCACTTCGGTTTAAAAGTGGGATAACTTCTTCATCATAAATCCTATGAATATTTTATTCAATTTCAGGGTGATTTTACACTGATTAATGAGTACAAGGTTCAATCTTCTTACATCGTGATTCATTCTGGTTTGATTTGAATCAAGAAGAAATTACCAAATCTCCAAACAGGGTAAATTGGACGCCATTTCGGTTTAAAGTGGGATAACTTCTTCATCATAAATCCTATGATCTTGATTCAAACTCAGGGTGATTCTAAACTGATTATGAGTCCAAATCAAGCTTCTTATATCGTGATTCCTTCTGATTTTATTTTTATAAAGAAGAAATTGCCAAATCTCCAAATGCAAATCTCCAAACTGGGTAAACTGGAATCACTTCGTTAAAAGTGGGATAACTTCTTCATCATAACTCTTATGATCTTGATTCAACTTCAGGGTGATTCTACTCTGATTAATGATTCCAAATGATAACTTCTTCATCATAAGTCCAATGATATTGATTCAACTTCAGGATGATTCTGCAGTTATTTATGAGTCCAAATCAAGCTTCTTACATCTTGATTCATTCTGGTTTGATTAGAATCAAGAAGAAAATTGCCAAATCTCCAAACAAGGTAAGATTGGAGTCACTTCGGTTAAAAGTGGGATAACTTCTTCTCATAACTCCTATGATCTTGATTCAACTTCAGGGTGATTCTAAACTTATTTATGAGTCCAAATCAAGCTTATTACATCGTGATTCGTTCTGGTTTTATTAGTATCAAGAAAGAAATTGCCAACTCTCCAAACAGGGCAAACTGAAATCACTTCTGTTAAAATTGGGATAACTTCTTCATCATAACTCCTATGATCATGATTCAACTTCAGGGTAATTTATACACTGATTAATGATTTCAAATCAATCTTCTTACATCGTGATTCATTCTGGTTTTATTTAGTATCAAGAATAAATTGCCAATAATCCAAACAGGGCAAACTGGAATCATTTCGTTAAAAGTGGGATAACTTCTTCATCATAACTCCTATGATCTTGATTCAACTTCGGGTGATTCTACACTGATTTATGAGTCCAATATCAATCTCTTACATCGTGATTCATTCTGTTTTGATTCGAATCAAGAAAAAATTGGTCAAAATCTCCAAACAGGATAAAGGTGGAATCACTGCGGTTAAAAGTGGAATAACTTCTTCATCATAAGTCCAATGATATTGATTCAACTTCAGGATGATTCTTAAGTGATTTATGAGTACAAATCAAGCTTCTTATTTCTTGATTCATTCTGGTTTGATTAGAATCAAGAAGAAATTGCCAAATCTTCAAGCAAGGTAAATTGGAGTCACTTCGGTTAAAAGTGGGATAACTTCTTCATCATAACTCCTATGATCTTGATTCAACTTCAGGGTGATTCTAAACTTATTTATGAGTCCAAATCAAGCTTCTTACATCATGATTCGTTTTGGTTTTATTAGTATCAAGAAGAAATTGCCAACTCTCCAAACAGGGCAAACTGGAATCACTTCGGTTAAAAGTGGGATAACTTCTTCATCATAACTCCTATGATCTTGATTCAAATTCAGGGTGATTCTAAACTGATTTATGAGTCCAAATCAAGCTTCAGACATCGTGATTCATTCTGGTTTATTTGTATCAAGAAGAAATTGCCAAATCTCCAAACAGGGTAAACTGGAGTCACTTCGGTTAAAAGTGGGATAACTTCTTCATCATAACTCCTATGATCTTGATTCAACTTCAGGGTGATTCTAAA
>CAJHQQ010002612.1:0-61359 GCA_905132885.1 Moricandia moricandioides
AAGAGAAGTAGGTTTGAATAGTCTTATTTCCTCTCTCTCATACTCTTTTCTCCGATTTTCTTCTTTTACACTCTCACCTTCAGGCTCTCAGACAAGATTTGAAAGAAATTGTCTGAAAGAGCTTAGAGGGACATACATAAGATAAATTGTGGATTTAACAGAAAGGTAATATTGATCTGTAGCCCGTCAACCTCAAATACCAAGCTTCGAAAACCTCAGCACATGTGAAGAAGTTGGAAAATCCAGTGAGCAGACAAGTGAGACCATTAGGAGACATGAGGGCATGATTAAAGGAGAAGCTGGAGATCTGGGCAGATTCAGTTTCATCTCACTTCTCACCTCTCACTCTTCACAACCGTTCAACTCTCACTCGTCATCATTCCTCGACTTTCGATGCTGCACTCTTTCTATATTGCGCATGCACAATAGTCATCACTCCACAAGACTCACTCACTCTACAATTCATCAATACTTTCTCTCACTCCGTCTCGTGGAAAATTCTCTCTGCTCCTCCTGTCATCTCTTTCTTCCGGTTCTCAATTACTCTTCTGCCAATCCTCTCATCTACGTTTCACTCCTCATCGATCTGCGATTCTTCTACGTTCCCACATCACGTCATCACATCGAGGAATCGATCTGATTCTCTCTTCAGGTGCATACTCACTACACGACACACTTCCCAATAGCCTATGTGAATTGACGCTATCACCCATTGCTTTTTGCTCTCCCTGTATGAATCATATTCATACTGGACAGGTACAAATTATTCTATATATTATATTTCTATTTAGAGAATAATATCACGACAATAAAAGAGTAGGACGGAAGCCGGTGCGCGCATTCGACCATTAAACTTCTCTACTATTCTTCTCTCCCTCTATTCCTCTCTACTCAATAACCTGTTTTTTTCCTCTTAAGCAATAGACTGCACTCTAGACGTTACTTTTATTGTTTCTTCTTTTAGCCCCTATCTCTCTTTCTAATCTTTGATAGTCGCTAGCTCTCCTGCTGCTACGCACAGTTACCGGCTTTAGGAGATACTTCTCAAATCTTCAAATGCGACTTGAACCAAGTCTGAATTGTGCGTCAAACAACAAAAATTTCAGACCAGAATATAGACACATCTCAATCTATGGATCTTGATAGAGAAGATGAGGGACACTCAAAGAGGAGGCAAAAGATCCCAAAGCATCAACGCAGAGAAGCCAATGAAAAGAAGATGGATGGCTTTGCTAAAAGAGTTTTTAAAATTCCTTTAGATATATCTTTTGATGAAGCTTATTATACTCATAGATTGTGGATGTTTTTCAGGGAAACAGATGATGACATAGAAATCATGTTCAATCACCACAGAGAGAAAATGATGCAGAGAACCTGTTTGAAAAAGAAATATGATCCTAGGAAGTTTGTGGTTCCATGCTTCATCAAAGGAAACAAATATCCCAACTCCCTCCGCGACACTGGATCTTCAGTGAGCATTATGCCAAAGTCCACGGTAGAGGAGCTGAGCCTAAGAGTGGAACCCTCCAATGATCGTTCACATTTGGTAGACTGCTCAAGAGTGAACTCATGAGGGGATGGTAAAAAGATGTTCCAGTGCAATATCAAACAAACAACCCTAGTCCGCAGTAGCTTTCATGTGATGGACATCAGGATAGATTGCGAACTCTGTGCTACTACTTGGGAGAGAATTCATGGCTACTGTGGGAGCCATATGCGACATGCATTTAAACAGGTTGTATCTATCTCTAATTGATAATAATATCTTTTATGAACCTGTTAAAAATAAGAACAAGGCTACCCTGATCGAATTGTGTAATGATGCAGAGCTTGTGGTCACATGTTTCTGCGATTACGAGTGCAATGAGGTATCGGTAGATGGAGCATCGATCGACACCCAACCCTTATCATTGATCGACAATCCTGCAAATCAACAATCGATAGACACCCACCCTTCAATATCGATCGACACCCACCATGCTGATTATGATTACAACCCAGCCTACCTCGAATACGATGAAAACAATAGAGAAGAAGAAATGATCAAGTACCAAAGGCTTGGTATGGAACAGGCTGGAGTTTTTCATGTTTCCCATGAACCGAGGAAATCGACATCGATCGACGACAACCATACGCCATCGATCGATACTGAGCACGAACCAGTAACCAAATGTGATTCAGCAAAAGAACGCGACAGAGAAGCTGGTTATCTACTACCAAATGAGTTTGGTATAATGAGAGATCCAGATGGTCACGCAAGTGCTATGGATGGCAGAGTTCTAAACGTCACGAAGGAAGGTGTAGCAAACATACTTGCAATGGCAAATGGAGCTGGAAACCTTTTTGGGCACCGGTCTGATTATCGAGAACCGATCAATGGTAACCATATACCATTGATCGACACCAATTGGGCATGCCAAGGATACGGTGAAGCTTACGAAGAAGATGATTCAGAGGACGAAGCTGGCTAGGTAATGCACGCGAGAGTAGGAAATCCAGCATCAACAATCGACCTATCTTGGCCATTAAACGACATCAAACATACACCAGACCATTCACTTGGACCAGAGGAAACAAAAGCTGGTTATCTCAGACCCGATGAGTTTGGAATTTTCAGAGATGTGGAAGGAAGTGCACAAGGTCTTTATGGGAGAATTATAACTCTACCTAAGAAAGATGTAGTAGACGCCCTTATTATGGCTAAACGATCAAGAAATTTCTTTGGACAACCACAACAGCCATCGATCCACACATATGTACCAGCATCGATCGACAACGAGGAGCAGAAGCAGGAGACATACAGCAGAGCAAAGATTGATGAAATTGTGCATGAGATCTACAAAGCTCAAGAGATGTCACTGGATGATTTTTACATGAAGCTTGATGATGTCTATTATCCTATTGATAAATGCCTCACCAATCTGACTACACGCATGAATGAGATGAAGCAAGAGATGGATACTGTTCAGAGACAGCATGCGAGTAGACAGGATAGAGTGACACCGATCGACAACAACACCTTGCCATCGATCAATACTTAGTTCGACAAACATAATTCCGCAGCAGAACACCACTTAGAAGATAGGTTCAATGAAATTGTTTTTTTCTCAGAGCCTGATGAAGGAAGATATTTCTCAGAAATTGGAGGAGATATCAGACACTACAACTGCCAGACTTAGAATGCTCCAGCGCAGTATTGAGAATCTACAAAGAAGAATGCATTCACTGGAGGTTACTAAGGAGATCATAAAGAACGAGAAAACCAAAGGAGATAAGGCAGTCAAAAACTTCATTGGTACATGGTTTCAGAAGAGCAAAGAAGATGTAGACACTTGTTTTCCAAGTGTTGATTAACCTCCTTTTTAGTTAGAACGTTCACAACGTCGAGCTTAAGACAATAACCAAGCGTTCAGTGGGAGGAAACCCACTGTTTGCTATGTTTTAATTAGTTTTTATTTTTCATTTATTACTGCATAGAGCATCGACCGACACTTGATCACTGCCGATCGACAAAATAACCATTGCATCGATCGATAGGAACTTAACTGTGTCGATCGACGGTCACCATCAGCGAGAAGGTATATCGTTTTTCCTTGTTAAATTTGGTCCTTATGATTTATTTCTTCTATAATCTCAGACTTTATAACAGTGGTGATAGTGTTGTTTATGTATGAGGGAGATATTCATGATATTGTGTTTTATTTTGAGTTTTATAAGAAATAGTAACTTACAGGTTTAGCATCGATCGACACTGTTAACCTACCATCGATCAACGCTCTCTTACAGGGAGATGTATCGAGTTTTATACTTAAGCTATTTACTTATGATTTAATTTTTCTAACCAATCCGGGGCAGATTACACTGGGAACATTGTAATTTAAGTCTGGGGGAGGTTCTCTAATGCTATTTGATTGTTTTTGAGTTTTATTTACTATATATATAAGTTTTTCAAAAAGTTTTATTGAGTCAAGAAGAAGACTATGATCAATATTTATTATTGACTAACCATGCCATAAGCACCATTCTTAGAAGGTGGTTTGCAGAGATTACTAGAGATACCAAAGAGGATTATCCTGCCACTATATCACACTTGCTTAGAAAGTTTGCAGGAACTGAAGTTGATTTCCAACACTAATCCTGACATTATTTGCTTGCTTTGGGATTTAGTATACATTGGATCGGATTCCTTCTGCAAGTCTGGAAGGTAAAAGTCTGTGTGCTTCTGATTCCCCTCTCTCTCCCCTTCATATTAGAAAAGGAGCCGAACATGATTTGGTGGCTACAACCATTAAAGCTTGATTCATATGATCCTAGAAAGAGATAAAAAGGTCAAAAAGAAGTGAACAAGATCTGGTGGCAAAAACCATTAGGGCTTGATTCATGGAAGCCTATCAAAATATCTCAGTCAATTAAAAAAATAAAATGATATCATCAAAAGAGGGGAGACATTGACTAAGAAGAAGTGAGAAGAGAGAGAGGAAAGGAATCAGAGAAGGCTGACTATGTGTTCAGATACTTGCAGAGGTAAGAGTCCATGTGTCCCTCGATTGATACTCCCAAGGTAAAGTTTGCATTTTTATTTTATGCAAAGAAATGAAATCAGTAGAGGCGCGAGTCAAACTATTATTTGCTAAGTTGTTGGTAGAATGGATTTGGTTGCTATATTAGGATATGATATATATAGTTTCTCTGTGATTGACTTGATAGGATGTGGTTGCAACAAAGTAAGGTGACAGTTATACTTAGACAATATGTGAGTCTTCGTTTTTCAAAACATCTTTCACAAGCTTGTTTGTTTGAGGGCAAGCAAAAAGTTAAGTTTGAGGGAGTTGATATAGTCTATTTATTACCAGTTTTAGACCATGTTATAGACTCTATTTAGGGTTTGTTATGTGTGTCTAGGCTATGTTTTGAGGTCTTTACAGGTCCATGTACTTTTTGGAGATATATGGAGATACTTGGAGCTTTTGGAGCATTTAGAGGAGAATAATCTGTAGCTGGTCGTTGTGAGAGTCGAAGTACAAGACTACCATCGATCGACGACAGACCATTGGCGTTGACTGATGTTACATGACCAATATCGATCGATGTTGGACATCTCCCATCAATCGATGTCCAGTTTGCAGACATCCGATTTTCAAGCCCATGTTAGAGACATGACACAAGATTGCAAGATTACCCTTGGACGAGTTTTGACCTAGACTTTAGGGTTTTATATTTATACTTTATGTATTTGTTGAGAAAAGGCTGCAGAGAAGTTCTTGGTGAGGGGGTTCTAGGTGCCTAGGTTTTGTGGCAAAATGTGTGTGTGTGCACCACCTCACCATAGTTTTAGGATTCATTTAGGGAGAAGATTTATAACTCCTTAGGGAGATTTATATTGGAACCCCAATATCTTATCTATGCATTATATTCAGATTATTACTTTAATTATGTCTCAGTAGTTATCAACTAGATTTAGGGTTTATTAATGGTACTTATAGATTTGCCAAACAATAGAATTGTTTGGGTCATTATTAGATCTATTAATATAATTGTGTTTATTGCTTGTGTTTTAGAGTAGCTAACTAGAACCCTGATAATAGGATAGTTAGGCGCAAGCGAGAGCATGGTCTACTACTGGAATTTTTCTGTTGAGCTAGGTTGCTAGAAACAAACAAGAGTTGCTTTAGTTAATCTAGTGAACTTATTGAATTAGGTCATAAAGCTTTACTTAAGAAACCATCGATCGATGGTTATTCCGTGTCAACAAGCGAGAGCTAAGACATTGGACTAAGTTAATATATTAGAGTCGCATGAGAGAGCTGGTGTCTTTTACATTAGATATTGAGTTCCGTGATTAAATACCCTTAAATTATATCTAATATAATCCACTTGCTTGAAACCCTTGATCTAGCATATTTACATTTGCATCCAGTTAATCTATTATCATATTTCCATAATTACATTATTAGCATATTTCCTATTTACATTATTAGCATATTTCCATATTGACATTATTAACATATTTCCATATAAACATTATTAGCATATTTCCATATTGCATCTATACCTCCTAATAAGGAATATTTCCTTGACCTGATTGCTTGTTACATGTATATATAGTTACCTAACTTAGTCTTTAGAAATGATAAATCTATTGCGTGCCATTGTTCTCCGTGGATCTGATCCCTAAGTACTACACCTCATCTCTCTTGGCAAGAATATTATTTTGTGTGTTAGGATTAATGGTTAATTTGACAGTTATTTGTTTAGGATATTTATACCTTGTTATAACATAAAAACACCACCGTGTCAATGCGCTAGTTCTACAGGGAGATGACAGGATTTTCCATAGATTAAGTGGAATGGGGTAGTTCCTAATGGTGATTTAAATGATGTTCGGTATGCCCAGAGTGCATCATCTAATTTCAATGATCCGACCATCTTTTCTAGGATTTCTTTGATCTGACGGTTGGACACTTCTACTTGTCCGCTGGTCTGAGGATGATAAGGTGTGGCTACTCGGTGGTGGACTCCATGTTTCTTGAGCAGTTTTCGAATACTTTGTTAATGAAGTGGGTACCTCCATCGCTCATAACTATTCACGGAACTCCAAATCTGGGGAAAATAATACTTTTGAAGCGTTTAACGACTACGGCATCATCATTCTTCAGAGTCACTATTGCTTCTACCCATTTAGAGTCATAGTCTATACGACAAGTATGTATTTATTTCCGTGCAAAGAAGGGAAATGGCCCATGAAATCGATGCCCAAGCAATCAAATACTTCAACTTCGAATATGAAATTTTTCTCCATCTCGTTTCTCTTGCTGATTTTTCCTCTTCTTTGGCAGGGATCTCATTTTGCTACATAAGCTTGAGCATCTCGAAACATAGTCGGCCACCAAAAGCCTGCTTGTAGGATTTTTGACACTTTCTTAAAACTAGCAAAATGTACTGCATAATCGGGTCCGTGACAATGGTATAAAATTTCTGGAGTTTCCGCTTTCGGCAACACATCGTCGATATATGCCATCAGAACAGTTTTTGTAAAGATCAGGTTCATCCCAGTGATATCTCCGTATTTCTCTCAAGAATTTCTTTTTATGATATCCTGTGAAGGTACATGTTCTACTTCGGCCGCAAAATAGTTTACTATATCTGCATACCAAGGTCTATCGGTGGTGTTTAGTGCACATACCTCCCGATTCGAACTTCGTTCCTGGGGAATCATCAATATAGTGTCGAGGGATTACAACTGACGTTGATAGCTAGTGGAATAATTACTTCATCGTCCTTTCTGTCAATCGACGGGGGATGGAAAAGATTGGTCGATGCTCTATAGCAACAATCGTTCGATGGATAGCAGTGTCTCGTCGATCGAAAATGATCCATGTTCTCTCTTGGTTTCGAACTGATTTAATTTTATTTAATAATTAATTTATTAATAAAATTTTTTACATAACGAATAAAATTTTTTTTATTTTTTTTTTTAATAAATTTATATTTTTTTTATTTTTTTTTTTTAATTATTGTTTATTTTTAATTGTTTTAATTAAATTTTTTTTGTTAATTTTTTATTTTTTATTTTTTATTTTTATTTTTAATTTTTTTTTTTATAATATTTTTTTTTTTTATTTTTTTTTTTTTTTTTTTTTATTTATATATTAATTTTTTTTTTTTTTTATATTTATAATTATTTTTTTATTTAATTTATTTTTATTTATTTTAATTTTTATTATTAATTTTTTTATTTATTTTTTTTAATTATTTATATATTTATAAATATTTTTTTTTTTTTTTTTTTTATTTTTTTTTAATTTTTTTTTTAATTTATTTTTTTATTTAATATTGTTTTATTTTATTTTTTTAATAATTTTTTTTTTTTTATTAAATTAATTTTTTTTTTTTATTTTTATTTTTTTTTTTTTTAATTATTTATTTATTTTTTATTTAGTTATATGAATTTATTTGTTAAGATTTTTTTAATTAAATATTTTTTTTTAATTTTAATTTTTTTTTGTATTTATATTTATGAATTATTCATTTTATATTTTTTTTTTTTTTTTATTTTTTTTTTAATGTAAAATAAATATTTGTTTTTTATATTTTTTTATTTTTTATAATTAATAAATAATTTTTTATATTATTTTTTATTTTAAATTCTTATACGGATTGTATTCTATTCTATTTAGGAAACATAGAATAGAAATGTGACATTTCAAACTCTCTGCTCTCTCTCTCCTCCCTCCCTCCCTCCCTCCCTCCCTCCCTCCCTCCTCTCTCTCTCTCTCTCTCTCTCTCTTTCTCTCTCTCTCTCTCTCTCTCTCTTTCTCTCTCTCTCTTTCTCTCTCTCTCTCTCTCTCTCTCTCTCTCTCTCTCTCTCTCTCTCTCTCACCCTCCCTCCCTCTTTTTCTCTCTCCCCTTCTGAATATATGAGACAATATTCTATATTATTATATTCTATTTAGAAAACACATAATAAAAATGCAACATTACAACTCTCTTTACTTCTTCTCTCCCTCTATCTCTCTCTACTCAATACTTTTTATTCACTCTATCCTATCTCTTTATTTCTTTCTTCTCTTTACCCCTATCTCTCTTTATCTTTACATCTCTTACTCTCTCTCTCTACCCAATATCTTTAGTTTCATCTTCAAATACGATAATATACGATTGTATTCTATTCTACTCTATTTAGGAAACATAGAATAGAAATGTGACATTTCAACTCCCTCCTCTCTCCTCCCTCCCTCCCTCCCTCCCTCCCTCTCTCTCTCTCTCTCTCTCTCTCTCTCTCTCTCTCTCTCTCTCTCTCTCTCTCTCTCTCTTCTCTCTCTCTCTCTCTCTCTCTCTCTCTCTCTCTCTCTCTCTCTCTCTCTCACCCTCACTCCCTCTTTTTCTCTCTCCCCTTCTGAATATATGAGACAATATTCTATAGTATTATATTCTATTTAGAAAACACATAATAAAAATGCAACATTACAACTCTCTCTACTTCTTCTCTCCCTCTATCTCTCTCTACTCAATATTTTTTTTTCACTCTATCCTATCTCTTTATTTCTTTCTTCTCTTTACCCCTATCTCTCTTTTATCTTTACATCTCTTACTCTCTCTCTCTACCCAATATCTTTAGTTTCATCTTCAAATGCGATAATATACGATTGTATTCTATTCTATTTAGAAAACATAGAATAGAAATGTGACATTTCAACTCTCTCTCTCTCTCTCTCTCTCTCTCTCTCTCTCTCTCTCTCTCTCTCTCTCTCTCTCTCTCTCTCTCTCTCTCTATGCGTGTGTGTGTTTAGATCTTCATCTTTTTTCTCCCTACATTTTTTCTTCTTTTTTCTTGGGTTAACTTGGATAGTTGATAATTAGAGATTATACTATGTTTTGGTCTTTATTGTGTTCTGTGGGTTGTAAGGTAACTAATTATTACATGTATTAACTAATCATAAGGAAACTAATTATTACATGTATTAACTAATATTCTTGCGCAAGTAATTTATTTGTTATAAGGAAATTAATAACAAATTATTTTTTTCTTAAAATTAATGGGATCGATGAATTTAATGGTGAGATCGATTTTATTGGTATTTTCCTATATTAGAGCTTGGCGATTAATTTAAAAAATGATTAAGAAATTCCAAAAAATCAACCAATCAAATGTCTCAAATTCTTATGAGAAGCTCTGTATGAGTGACACGTGACAAATGTACTTATCTTCTACGATGGGAAAGCTCCCAAAGGGATTAAAACGAATTGGATAATGCACGAGTATCCTCTCCTTGTTCTCACCTATATATATATACAAAGTGAAACTAATTATTACATGTATTAACTAATTATAAGGAAACTAATTATTACATGTATTAACTAATATTTCTTGCGCAAGTAATTTATTTGTTATAAGGAAACTAATTATTACATGTATTAACTAATATTTTTGCGAAAGTAATTTATTTGTTATAAGAAACTAATTATTACATGTATTAACTAATCATAAGGAAACTAATTATTACATGTATTAATTAATATTCTTGCGCAAGTAATTTATTAATTAATTATGTAAGTCATTTGGAAAGTGATGTTAATTGGTCATTCAATTATGTTTTCCTTGCAATTAGTGGGATCGATGAATTAAATGGTGGGATCGAGATTAATGATACTTTCCTATAATAGTGGGATTCGATGAATTAAAAAATGATAAAGAAATTCCAAAAAATCGACCAATCAAATGTCTCAAATTTTGGAATTAATAGTGTATAGTTTGTGTGTTTAAAAAGATATTTTATTTTCTAAATCTGGAATTAATAGTGTATAGTTTTAGAAGTAACATATTTTATATTATCACTAATTAGAATTGTATTGTATATGTGTTGTAAGTCTTTATTTTAGTAAAAATATTATTATTTTTTATTTTTTCGAAAAGTTTATGTAGACATATTAAAATAAAATATAATAAAATTGAAAGTATTATCCATAAATTATATCAAATATGAAATATTTGATCAAGTATGAAGTACTTGTCTCGATAATGAAAACAACTTCCATTAGAAACATGCAAAAAAATGTATTTAATTTTGTAAGCAAGTGGACGTGTTACATAATTTGAAAGAATTATTATTTTCTATTCTTTATTAAACAGAAAAAAATATTAAAGTGACATACCATAATCGGAATAGTCGGAAAACTGATTGGCAATGAAATACTATGGATCTTCATACTCATCACTACCCATCTGGGTTGGGCAACAAGTTGACCCCAAGAAGAAACCGTATTTCTTTATAAGAAATAAAACTCCAAAATAACTCATTTATCCTGAGAATTATTCACTTACCTAGCCAAAATATTATGACATTTCAGTGATACAAAGGAATTTTGTTATTGCAATGACTCAAAATAAGAAACCAGTCCATAAAATAAAACTACAAAAAGAAAAGAAGAAAAAACAACTGAAGCAAAGTCTAAACATAATCTTGAGATAACCGATCCAAAAATGCAATTTCCAAAGTTATCCAACTAATTTAAAAACCAGTTTGATCCGGTTATGATCCTCCCTCTTTATATTTTAGCAAACACTCAGAAGATGAAATGAAGCCTGAAAGTCCTCTTTTCTCAGAAACAGAGTCCCAAACATGCAATGATCAATCCTCATGCTCATCATCACTCTCAGAATCTGCAAAAAGAAAAAAAACTTGTTTAACCTCTACTTCAACGATCCAAAACTTTAGATTACACTGTTAATACATTCTCACTACATACCGGATCTAACATCTTCGCTAAGCTTGCCTCGATCATGTACTTGTTTCACAAGCATCCGGTAAATCAAAACCCACCAGAATATATGAAGAACAAGCAAGCAAAACAAGAGAGTATTGAACATGTAGTAGTAGATCGGTCCTTCAATAGGATGCTTTTCCAAACATGTGTTGTTGTGAGAGAGGAAGGCTCCACAAGCCCTTCTTCTCCACAAGCTATTGTGTGTTGCCTGGTCAAGTTTTTTTTTCTTTTCAAAAACTACCTTATAAGGAGCAAACTTGTCTTTAGCCTAACCGCAGAGTTCTTCTAAGGTCATCACAGGTTTTGACTCTTCTTCTCTTTTTCTCTTTGCTCCATTCTCTGCTACAATTATCGCTGTAACGGTTTCCCCATAGTCTTTGTCCGGTAACCCCAACACACAACATTCTGCAACAGTAGGGTGCTGGCAGAGCACACCAATCAGAGATTTCAGTTTATGATTAACTTCTCTCAATTATTTAGTTAAGAGCTTATGATACCTTCAATAACCAAAAATAAAACTCAAATTTATGATAAGTGTTACCTCAAGTAGGGTAGATTCAATTTCTAAGGCAGACAACTTGTATCCTCCAACCTTCATAATATCAGCGCCAGTACCTAATAGAGAGCAGAGAAAGGAATATATCAAGAGATGGAACACAAAGCCACTCATAAATTGTGTTTGAATGTAGTTACGGTTTTTGCTTACGTCCTAAAATCACGTAATATCCATCCTCATCCACTCTACCAGCATCTCCCGTCTTGAAGTATCCATCTTCCGTGAATGATTCTTTAGTCACTTCTGGAAGGTTCCAGTACTCCTTGAACAAAGATGGGCTCTTTACACAAATCTCACCCACTTCATCCGCATTGTTTTCATCTTGTACAATCTTAGCCTATAATGTTTACAGACATTTCATTTTTTTCCAACATCACAGCTTCGACTGAAGAGAAGGAAGAACTTACTGACCTCCACACCGGAAAGTGGTTTGCCTACAGTTCCTGCTTTCCTTGCACCCCGTAGAGGGTTTGATATTGCCATTACAAACTATCAATATTGAACAAACTCTTAATTAATCAGATTTAACTATTGAGAACAAGTTTTTCTAAAAGGTATTGTGTATTGAGAACAAGTTTTTCTAAAAGGTATTGTGTATTCCAGAGAACAATGGTATACATGTAACTGAAAGAGACGGGAAAATCTACTTACCTCAGTCATGCCATATCGTTCCAAAAGACGATGACCTGTGATACTTTTCCACTGATGCATGACCGGTCTATGAAGAGCAGAGGAGCCAGACATCTGTAAATGCATTTCAATCAGCATTCATGTTACCACTATGTTCACCAGAATTTAAGAACAGAAAAGCTAGGGATATAAATTATAGTAATTAAGCTGGATTTGCGCTTCTCAGATATTGTTGCTTACCATTAGGCGAAGCTTCTGCGCAGCAAAAGAGCTAGACTCTTTCGTTTCTTGATCCGTTGCTTCATAACCTTGTATCAACCGAGTATACATGGTTGGAACCTGCATATCACAACATTCACTTTTAATAAATTAAATCTCTCACTCACATGCTCAACCTCTCTTAAAATAAAACGAGTTTGCTCTAAATATCTAGAGCGCCAGACAACAAAATAAGAAACTGGTAGAATCAACCAACAAGACTATCATTATGTTAATAAACTTCCAATATCAGATTCAAGAAAGGGCTTAAGCAACAAGAATTTCTTGAGGCGGGGACAAGCTAAAGCTTGAAAAAATAGTATTTAAGGAAGCAAAAAACAAAACAGACTTACTCCAGTAAATACAGTTATGGCGTCGTCTGTTTTTCAGCATTCACCGGGTATGATTCACGCCATCTGTGCCAGATTCCACTAACACTAAACTTGGGCAAAAACTCAACCTTCAAGAGGAATGTAATATCAGTAATCAGCCTGTTAATTTGCAGAAGTTATTTTGGAATAGCTAAACCGAAACATAGATGGATATATAAATTACAAAGTTAAACACATTTTTACATATTTAACTAATTATAAGGAAACTAATTATTACATGTATAAACTAATATTCTTGCGCAAGTTATATATTTTTTATAAGGAAACTAATTATTACATGTATTAACTAATATTCTTGCGCAAGTTTTATTATTTGTTATAAGGAAACTAATTATTACATGAATCATGTAATAACTCTTGCGCAAGTAATATATTTGTTATAAGGAAACTAATTATTACATGTATAAACTAATATTCTTGCGCAAATAATATATTTGTTATAAGGAAACTAATTATTACATGTATTAACTAATATTCTTGCGAAATTAATTAATTTGTTATAAGGCAACTTATTATTACATGTATTAACTAATATTTGTTATAAGGAAACTAATAACAAATAATTAATAACGAACCAAATGATCTACAAATTTTCTCGACAATTACGTTTGTTTCCCTTCAATCTGTCTTATTTAATGAGTATTCAATGCATTAAAAAGAGAAATCATCGGAAAAGGATTTATTTTGAACCGAAAATACAATATAAGGTAAGTGTTTATAATTCTTTCCATTTAAGTTGTGTCGATGAGAAAAATAAATCAAAAATGAATTTCTAAAAAATCAACCAATAGAATCGCGTTATTTCGGCTGAGAAGCGATGTATGAGCGACACGTGTCAAATGTACTTCTCATTTAATATATAGAGGGATGTGCAGGCGGCAAACCCTGACAAGGTACAGGAGCATGGGAGATGTCCCCTGACTCCAGAGGAGATCGGTCTGATGCTCAGGGGCTTAAGGTTTGGGAGAGAGGTTCACTTGTACGTTGCATCAGGCGAGGTTTACGGAGGGGATGCTACACTAGCACCATTGAAAGCTCTGTTTCCAAATCTCCATACAAAAGATACATTGACCTCCAAGAAAGAGCTAGCTCCATTTGCGCGCTTCTCATCACGAATGGCAGCTCTTGACTTCATCGTCTGTGATGAGAGCGACGCATTTGTCACCAACAACAATGGCAACATGGCTAGAATCTTAGCTGGAAGAAGGTATGCATATATAGTTTCGTCACTTTTTCACACTTTCTTGTTTAATAATTCAAAATAAAAAATGTGCAGGAGATACTTGGGACACAAAGTGACCATCCGTCCAAACGCCAAGAAACTCCACAGAATCTTCACAAACAGACACAATATGACATGGGATGAGTTCTCAAGCAAGGTCCTAAGATACTAAACCGGGTTTATGGGGGAGCCAAATGAAATGAAAGCAGGAGAGGGAGAGTTCCATGAGAACCCGACCTCCTGCATTTGTCGAAAGAAGAAGGACAACGAACAACTAAAAAAGGACGACCATCACTCATGGCCATGGGAGTACTCAGATATTGGCAACGTCACCATGGCCACTAGAGGCGGTTTGGATCATCAATCAGAAGTTGACCATGAGATCTTCTGACTAATCTTTTCCCTTTTTTTTTCTTTCTTTTGAGCTCTTTATGCAAGAATCAGCATTGTTTTCCAACAGAGAAATGATTTGAAGAAAAATGTAATGTCATTTGAGGGGTTACGAGTAGAAAGAAAGGTGGTCCTGTGTACATATATATAGACCTCTTTTGTACATACATATATAAATTTCCATCTTTCAATCTTTCTTTAGTTCTCTTGGTTTTAATAAGTTATTGCAGTTAATCAAATAATAGTGAATGCGTGACTACACATGAGACTCTAAGGGAGTAAGTAAATCAGTTCCAGATGTGATCGTCGCATGGATCACAACCTTCCTGAGCAATATCGGTGATCTGAACGCCAGCGTCGTAGATATTGCCAGCTTCCCAGTTGGCCAGAAAAACACTCTGAGACCAGAGCATTTTTCCATCGAAGCCAGCAGTCACCACGAACCTGAACTGAAGAGGTCCGGTGGGTACTTTGTCAGTGACCCATATGGCTCCGTGGCTTCTGGTCATGTAACTCCAATGCGAGGAACCAACCTGAGCAATGTCGATGGCTACGACTTCGGTTTGGCCTCCTTGCTACAAGAGCTTTATCGCCAAGTAGTTTGGCTTCTTGCTTGATTCTTCAACTCTCACATTCATCATCTTCTTGTTTCCGTAATCGCAAGGGACTCTGTTTTCAATCTTTCTTATTACTATTAAACATGCTTAAAGAAAGTAAAAATAAAAGAAAAAATGGTTTTGTTTGGAACCTCTGGTATTGAACGTCGATAATGCCTTGTCTAAGAAGATCTCTGTCGGCGCCAACAACTGGCTTAGCCATGGCCCTGAAGGCTCTGCTGCTGAGGATGAGATCGGTTTGGTTGCTCATGTTTATGTCGGTGACCATCACCGTGGTTCCGTTGGTGCTGCAAAGGATCATGTATCATGTATAATGTACGAAAATGTGTAATGAAAAAATATAGTTTTATTGTCTTTCACATTTTAAGGTATACGATCATCTTTTCTAATATATGTTTTCGTATTTCTTAATTAGATATATTACTGCATGCGAGTCGTCCTGGCGGATTCTTGCTTTTCCTACACATTTTCGTAGTACTTCTGTTGAGAAACTTGGATTTCATCTTCCGGATCAGGAGATGGTGTTTTTTGATGAAGATGAACCTATTGAGAATATTCTCAACAAAAAAACTGTTAATCAATCCATGTTTTTGGTCTGGTTCATAGCAAACAAAAAATACCCAGAGGCAAGAGAGTTGACATATGCCGAAATTCTAACAAAATTTGTTTGGAAATCAGGTACAAGAGAATGGGTACCACGGAAATGAGGCTTTACGATAGGGAGGATTGCGCATATTCATCCATCACTTGATGATTTATATTTCTTAAGAGTATTGCTAAATTTTGTAAGAGGGCCCACATCATACGAGGATATAAAAACAATTGATGGTGTTTTATATGATACATACGAAGATGCTTGCTATGCGTTGGGATTGATGGACGATGACAAGGAATTTATAGAAGCTATCAAAGATTGCAATGATAATAGTTCTGCCACGTATGCCAGGAAGCTTTTTGCGAGAATGTTGGTATCCAAAACTTTAGCTCAGCCTCATGTCGTGTGGGAAGCTACTTGGGAGTATCTTACCGACGATATTCTTTACAAGAAACGGCGAGAAACTGGACGACCTTGTGAGCGTTTTGTCTTATTAAACTGAGTTTATTTTAAAAACTGTCTCTTTTATTTAATAAATTTATCAAACTTGCAGATATGAACTTGACCATAGAGCAGATCAAAAACATTGCTCTTACTGAGATCGAAAATCATTTGTTCAGCAATGGTTGTAGCCTCAACAAATGGCCCCTCATGCCAAAGCCAGAAGATTTTGGCTCTTACAACGGCAATCGCCTTATAGATGATGAACTTAAATATGTTGTGGAAGATCAGCTAAAAGAAAATGAAAGACTTATGGCGATGATAACAGATGAGCAAAGAGGGGTATACAACCAGATTCTGGAAGCAGTTTTAAATGATAGCGGTGGAATCTTCTTTCTTTATGGTTATGGAGGCACAGGAAAAACCTTCGTATACAGAGCACTATCATCGGCTATCCGATCTAGACGTATGATTGTTCTAAATAACGCATCTAGTGGAATTGCTGCATTGTTGTTGGAAGGAGGTAGAACCGCACATTCCAGATTTGGTATTCCGATAGATGCAGACGAGTTCAGTACTTGCAAGAAAATGAAGCCAGGATCAGATCGTGCAGAATTGGTTAAAGCGGCAAAGTTAATTGTATGGGATGAGGCGCCTATGATGAGCAGACACTGTTTCGAGACGTTGGATCGTTCTATGCGTGATATTATAAGATCTTCTGAAGACAAACCTTTTGGAGGTAAAGTTGTTGTTTTCGATGGAGACTTCAGACAGATTTTACCAGTTATACCTGGAGGTGGTAGAGCAGAGACTGTTTTGGCGGCTCTGAATTCGTCATATCTTTGGGAGCACTGCAAAGTTTTGAAGCTAACAAAAAACATGAGATTGCTCGATGGTCTTACTGCTGATGCAGGAAAAGAGCTTCAATCTTTCTCACAATGGATTTTGGATGTTGGAGATGGAAAAATAAATTTGCCTAACGACGGTCTAGTTGAGATTGACATCCCTTCTGATTTGCTGATAAAAAACAGTGGAGAAAATCCTATTGAGACTATGGCAAAAGAGGTTTATGGACAAGCTTTTCAAACCTTAAGAGATAAGGATTTGAATAGACATCGAGTCATTCTCACTCTCACAAATGATGAAGTAGATAAAATAAATGATTACATGCTTTCGCAGTTGCCAGGTAACATATTTTTGTGTTTACTCTTATGTTTCACGGTCAGTTTTTACATATCACTAAAGAAAATGATTTACATATGCTTTCAGGTGAAGAGAAGGTTTACCTTAGCTCTGACAGTATTATCCCATCCGATGTTGACGTAGAAGAAAATGTTGTATATCCTGCAGAGTTTTTGAATAGTGTTAAAGTGGCTGGAGGGCCTAGACATAATTTGAAGCTGAAGGTTGGTGCTCCTATTATGTGTCTCCGTAACATTGATGTTGAAGATGGATTATGCAATGGTACTAGGCTAATTGTTACTCAGCCACTTCCCCATGTGTTAGAAGGTAGAATTATAACCGGAAACAATATTGCTGGAGACAAGGTTTGGATTCCTAGAATGTTTGTAACACCACCTGACACAAAGTTTCCCTTCAGAATGCGTCGAAGACAGTTTCCGGTTACATTGGCTTTCGCGATGACTATCAACAAAAGTCAAGGTCAAACACTAGAAAGTGTTGGTTTGTTTCTGCCTAGGCCAGTCTTCTCTCATGGTCAGCTATACGTTGCACTTTCAAGAGTTAAGTCGAGATATGGATTAAAAATCCTAATAACTGGTAAAGAAAGGAAGCCGGAGACAAAAACATTGAATGTTGTCTACAAACAAGTTTTCCAGAATATTTCGTAGACAGAGGGTACGTAACTGTTATCTACTTTTTATCCAACAATTTTTTTAAAATATATAAATTGTTCCAAGAATTTATTTTTTTTGGAATTTGGCAGATAGTTAGTGATGAGTATGAAGATCGATACTTTATTTCATTGCCAATCATTTTTCCGACTATTCCGATCATGGTATGTCACTTTAATATTTTTCAGTATCGATAAAGAATAGAAAAGAATAAATATTTCAAATTATGTAACACGTCCACTTCCACTTCCTTACAAAATTAAATACATTTTTTTGCAGGTTTCCAATGGAAGTTGTTTTCATTATCGAGACAAGTACTTCATACTTGATCAAGTACTTCATACCTAACATAATTTATCACCAATACTTTCAATTTTATTATATTTTCTTTTAATATGTCTACATAAACTTTTCGAAAATATTTAGGGACGTTCATAAAATTTCTTCTTAAACACACAAATTATTTTCGGACGTTCCAATTATGCATACCGGAACGACTACCTCTTCATACTAAATGTTTCTTTGTTCTATCTCATCCGTGTAAAATTCGAGTACCAACATTTTCCTGTGCTTGATGCTTTCTCCCAAAAACGGTGGTCTTATGATATAAAATCCGTTACTGCTAAAACTTTACACTACTTAATCCATAATTTGAATCTGTTTATGCCCGCACAGGGTGCGGGCCCGTCACCTAGTAGGTATATATAGCAAAGAAATGGAATAGAGAATACCTTGCGAATCGGAGGTGTTATTAATTAGGTATATATATTATCTTTGGAATATGTATGGAAATTTTAAACGATTGCTAAACTTGAAAAGGATACAACAGATCTTCTAGGATATATTGATGGTTAGCGTATTAGTGATGTATGTCGTGATTTTGTTTAAAGAGTATTCTTTATTTTGTTTAGATACAAATCATATCTTTATTTCCATATTTGGTTGTTGTCTTAGTGATATCATATTCAAAATGAAAATACGTAATATGCAATAATCTATTCACGGATCAATGCTGATTTTTTTCATGGTAAATGCTATACTATTAGGGTTTGGAGATTGGTATGCCTTGTAAAAAATATTTCAAGTTTGGATGAGTTTATGCCTGTTTAGATGATAATTTTATTAGAGATTATTCATTGGATTTAGCAATACAATGGTTATATATATTCAAACAATTTTATTTAAAGGGCTTAGATTAGGTGACTTATATGTATTATTTTCTGTTAAATAATTTAATGTTGCTGAGGCATTAAAACAAAAGTGGGCCAAAAAACTCTCAATTTTATAGGTCCATTAATTGGTTAAAGATTATTTTCTTGTAAATACTTTGAAAGATCAAGGGGGTGTCAATAAAAGGCTGATGTTTTAATTATACTAGATTTTCAACTCGCGCTACGCGCGAGTTTGTATTGCTAGTTAATTTTTATTTTATATTTAAATAATAAAAAAATACATTATTATATATATTTTTCTATGAATTATATTTAAAATATGATTTATTATTATTTTATTTAAAATTTTATACAATTGTATGTCTTGAGTAGCCAATATTAAGATGTCTATTTGTTTATATAGGTAAATATATATGTATATTTAAAGGCATATTTTTATTATTTATTAATCATAATTTATTTTAAAATAATATAATTTTTTGATGCCTATTAACTACTACTATACTGTTAATAACATTTTTATATTAAATATTTTACTTATCTTTTTAGTTCAATGACATAAAAGATTATTTCATATATACACTGTCTAACTTTGCTTTATATTTGCCAAATTTTTATAATGAAAGTATAATTATTAGATAGTTATTGTGTGCTTATATGTATTGAAAATGCTTCAATTTAATTCTCTTAAATGCATATATGTATAATGATTAGATTTAGGTTTTAATCATAATAAATATTTTTTGATAAATTTAAACAATATTAAACATTTTTGTTAGATATACGAAAAGAGAGAATAAATATAATTTTTTTAAGCAGCGTTAAGTAATATTTTTTATTAAGTAAATATATATATATATGTTTGTATATCTATTAACTGATATAATTGCAGTATAAATTAATGTGAAGATTATGATGATTTATTAGTTCAGCTGTATCTTTTTCTAATTTTTAGAAGTTTGTCAAAATTGCAGTGTTTATATTTTATTGATTAATACTCTTAAATAATATATTTTAAGTTGATTAAAGTATAATGAATATTTATTGTCGCTGAAACTATATTCTAACATTACTATTATTTTAAAATATTATTAAACATTTAAGTAATTGATTTGGTGAACTTCTTTAGATTTTTTAAGTTTTCATATATTTAATTAACATTTTTTCAAATATATTTCTTTGGTAAAACTCGTATGAGTTTATTTTAAATTTTATATGTTATGTTGATTTCTGGAATTATTTTTCATAAACATGGATCATATCATTTTTATTGTTGACTTACCTTAAAATGTATACAGAGTCACCTTGTACTTTATTTTATTCTTAATGACATTTTTTGTAAATTACAAAAAATTTAGATTTTTTTCAAAAAAAAACTATCTAATTGGTTTAATGAAGAAGTGAATTATATTTTTCTAAAAAAAATTGTTTCAACACATAATATAGTATTGATATTAAAAATTTTAATTGTTAATGCATTTAAACGATAGAAGGTAGTTGAAAAATGCATAAATAAATAACATAATTAATAATGTGTCTTACATAAGTGAATTATTTTTACTATCATTTTTAATAAAAGTTATTTTAATCTAAGAATGGTTTGATAAAAAGAATTAAAATCAAACATCATTTTTCAAGAAAAGTTTGAAACCTAATATAAATTTGATGAGTTTTTATAGCCGATATAAAAATATAAATAAGAAAATTTTAAATACTAAATTTCAGTTTACCTTTTTAATTTATTTTATTACTTTAAATATTTTGAAATTAAATACCTTTTATTTTGATTTAAATGATGTTTGTATGCCTTGACATACTTTATGATCTATTTTTTTTTAATATTTTGACATTAATTTTGAAAGAGTTAACATATATACCAAATTAGTTGTTTTTTTACTATTTTTTTATATTAGATATTTTAAATTTTATTCTCATAGATAATTTTTGGAAATTTAAGATTTTTTTAAAATATTAAAATGCGATGATGTTGATATTTTAAATTATATGTCAATATTTTTAAAATAAAATAGAAATATCCTTAGAAAGATTTTGGATAAAAATATTTCTTGCTAAATTTTTTATTTAAATTTTTCTATAAGTTGGTATAATATCAAGCTAAGCTTTAAGAATTTTTTTATAACTGTTAATTTATATTTTACCCTGGTTTTATTGTATTCTTACATACATGATTATGAAAGTTTTTTTAAAACAAAAACCACGATTTCTTTTTTTTAACTTATATATAATGTTTTTATTTTTGTAAGTTTACCATATTTGATATTTATTTCTATTTATACTGAAATAATACAATTTTGGTAATATTGACATTTTTAGAAATAAGAAATAAAAAAACGATTTGTCATAATATGATTGCTTGTTTAACCTTCTATGTGGGACACCTTCAATGGCTTATAGCCTCAATTTTATATAGCATAGAGTTTATTTTATATATTAAAGTGACTCAATTGATGATATTTCTATTTTTTTAAAAAATTTAATATTGATTTATATTTTGAAAGAGATAATTTTTGAAAATCTTCAAATTTTTTAAAAAATAATAAAGGTGATTAGTATACTTTTATTTGTGATTTGAAATAATATGTGGACACTTTCAATGATTTATAGCATCAACTTGTATATAGTATATGTTATTTGTGAATATTTTCAATAATATATAACCTAAATTTTGAAAATCACGTGTTTTAAATATATCTAGTTATAATTGTTCGCAAATTTGTATTTTGCAATTAATTATTATTTTTGTTAGTATTTTCAAAAAAAAATTTATATATTAAGTTAACTTATATATAATGTTTTTAGTTTTGTAAGTTTACCATATTTGATATTTATTTCTATTTATACTAAAATAATACAATTTTGGTAATATTAACATTTTTAGAAATAAGAAATAAAAAAATGATTCGTCATAATATGATTGATCGTTTAAAATCCTATGTGGACACTCTCAATGGTTTATAGCCTCAACTTTTATATAGTATAGATGATTTGTCATAATATGAGCTTGTTTAACCTCCTATGTGGACACTTTCAATGGCTTATAGCCTCAACTTTTATATAGTATAAAGTTTATTTTATATATTAAACTGACTCAATTGATGGTATTTCTATTTTTTTTAAATAATATTGATTTATATTTTGAAAGAGATAATTTTTGAATATCTTCAATTTTTTTAAAAAAATAATAAAGGTGATTAGTATACTTTTATTTGTGATTTGAAATAATAAGTAGACACTTTCAATGATTTATAGCATAAACTTGTATATAGTATATGTTATTTGTGAATATTTTCAATAATATATAACCTAAATTTTGAAAATCACGTGTTTTAAATATATCTAGTTATAATTGTTTGAAAATTTGTATTTTGAAATTAATTATTATTTTTGTTAGTATTTTCAAAAATCTGTTATATATTAAGTTAACTTATATATAATGTTTTTATTTTTGTAAGTTTACCATATTTGATATTTATTTCTATTTATACTGAAATAATACAATTTTGGTAATATTGACATTTTTAGAAATAAAAAATAAAAAAATGATTTGTCATAATATGATTGCTTGTTTAACCTCCTATGTGAGACACCTTCAATGGCTTATAGCCTCAACTTTATATAGTATAGAGTTTATTTTATATATTAAACTGACTCAATTGATGATATTTCTATTTTTTTTAAAAAAAAAATTAATATTGATTTATATTTTGAAAGAGATAATTTTTGAAAATCTTTAAATTTTTTAAAAAATAATAAAGGTGATTAGTATACTTTTATTTGTGATTTGAAATAATATGTGGACACTTTCAATGATTTATAGCATCAACTTGTATATAGTATATGTTATTTGTGAATATTTTCAATAATATATAACCTAAATTTTGAAAATCACGTGTTTTAAATATATATAGTTATAATTTTTTGAAAATTTGTATTTTGCAATTAATTATTATTTTTGTTAGTATTTTCGAAAATCTTTTATATATTAAGTTAACTTATATATAATGTTTTTATTTTTTGTAAGTTTACCATATTTGATATTTATTTCTATTTATACTGAATTAATACAATTTTGGTAATATTGACATTTTTAAAAATAAAAAATTAAAAAATGATTTGTCATAATATGATTCGTTGATTTGTAATAATATGATTTGCTTATTTTAAATTTATATAGTTATAATTGTTTGAAAATTTGTATTTGAAATTAATTATTATTTTTGTTAGTATTTTCGAAAATCTATTATATATTAAGTTAACTTATTTATAATAATTTTTCTTTTTGTAAGTTTACCATATTTGATATTTATTTCTATTTATATTGAAATAATACAATTTTGGTAATACTGACATTTTTAGAATTACCAACTTAAAATAATGATTTGTCATAATATGATTGGTCGTTTAAAATCTTATGTGGACGCTCTCAATGGCTTATAGCCTCAACTTTTATATAGTATAGATTGATATGTTTTAATTCTCTTGATATTTACAGTCAACAAATTCAATACTTAAGTATTGTGCGGAGATATATCCAATTTCGTTTGTTAAATTGGTTTTTCTAGTTACATGTGTTTCAGGCAACTCTCATACATGCCACCGTGAATGTCCAACGTCTGAAAACGTTCCGACATTGCGTCACGGCGGGTTCCATGTTCTCCGTCAGCGGATTTGATGTGACTGGTCCAACCATAAGTTCAAGCTCTCACACTCTCCTCTGGCGTTCCGATTCAGTGATTCCACCACGCTGAATGAGATGACTGAACCAGTGAACCCCATTCCTGAAGAACGGTTAAGGTTCCGCAATCACAGTGAGTTGTTTGGTCTAGCCAACACCAACACCCATTTTCCAGGTAAAGCCTTCAGCTTACTGTTTCTCCCACTCTCGACTTTGTAACCAGTGCGCTATTCTGTTGTTCCTCATCTTACAACATAATTGGTGAGCTCACTGCTGTGGAGAGAACTGTATGTGGCCCTCCGCAGAGAAAAGAACGTGTGACTGCAACCATAAAAATCGATACGTGACTACCTACTTCGCACTAAAGACATGGAGACTACTGCAGGGGCGACGTACTTTTACAAGTAAGTTTTACATGCTACCTACGTCATTATATCACTTTGGTGTTCTTAGTTTTCTGTTTAACCACACACTCTAACGGATTTCTGACCATAACTATAGGCTGGTCTCCACTTGATAGTAGGAATCCATCGACAACTTCCTTGCTTAGGGCATGTTTATTGCAGGTCTCTTAGCATGGGGTTCTTAACTTTTCTAAGAGACGTTTCTTAACTTTAACTAAGAAAACTTAAGAACCGTCTCTTAAATAAGAGACTTAAGAGACGTCTCTTAACGGGAAAATTAAAATAAAATAAAAAAAAAACGTGAAATTATAAGTTAAGAACCCCGCCTAAGAGACCGTGGATAAACATGCCAAAGTTATCTTTGACCATTGATGAGCTTAATGAGTTTTTCATCGCTGCTCCATCTCAGATTGGAAAGCATATTGTAATGGTTTTAGCTTTTCCAAGATTTACACATTGTGTGTGATTCAAACAGTTTAAGATTGTAGCAAACTGACTTCATCTTCACTAGGGAGGTCACCGCTATCAAGATTGACAAAGGCTGGTGTTACTTCTCTTGCTCAAGGTTTGCAAAGAAGCTACAAAGAACCGTTTCATCTTTTACATAATCACCTGCAATAACACTAACGTTGCTGGTGTAGTCTAGTATCTTAGACCATTGGACATGTTTTTAAATTAACCTATTCCTCAAATTCCACATATCCACACAATACCCTTACTTTAAATACATTTTCCTATCTTTTAGATATTGTGTGGAGATGTGAATTTCTGATGAGACTAGTGAGGATCTATTTTTTGGATTCGATGGGGAAATGACTAAGGTACATACCATGCGAGCCTATAAAGCGGGTTATCTACTGGTATAGATCTATCTCATCAAACAACATCATCCATTTTTTTCCTGAACAACATATTTTACACAACCAATAAAAATATCTGACCCCCATGCTGGCGAAGGAGTGAAACTAGAGGATACACAGCCCCCTCCCTTTATTGCAGCCATGGTTGGGAGGACTTACACATTCTAGTTTAAGGTTAGCAGCTAGAACTTCACTCCCAATCATCAAACATTTCATTCTGATTGCTACGTAGTATGAAGATATCCTATTTGTTTCGGTTTTAACAGGAGGAGAATGGTGGAGATGACATGCCTGGGACCATCTCACTATCTTCTAAGATCCATGTTCGTGGTAATGATCCCGTGGAACCACCAACTATATGAACAATGTCAGCTGGTGTCCCCACCAATGAGGCTCCAACACCATCGACTTACAAGGTTGTCAAGAAGGCACGCATTGCATAGATGAAGAGCTTGAAGTGTCTGGGAGCAATTCTTACAATTTAAATAATGCTTAGGCATCAATTTCCTTTTTCCTCTCCTTTTCATGTTGCTTTGTTTTACAGACAGTCTTCACAAATAAAGTCTTGAGTTTTAACTAATACTAGATTTTGCCCCTGATTTTAAAGCGCTATTTTTTCGCCATTATGCTAAAATTTGATTGAATTATAATTTTTCTTAGAAACAAAAACAATTTAAAAGTTGTTCTACTAATGTTTCAGAAAAGTTGTTATATCGTAATGTTTGATTTTTAAGCAGTATTTTCATATCCGACTTAGACCATAGTTGAATTGATTTATCCGGCGACTTGTGTATAGTTTGCTTCAGATTTAATAAAAAATTGTTAAGTAAAACTACAATAAAACCTTGTAAAAAGCCAAAACCTATTATTAACCCACAATCTAATATTATATGATCTGCTAAAAACCCAAAAGAATATGATAATATTTATTTAATTTTGGTTAAATAACTCATACTTTTTCATATTATATAAAGTTGACAAAAAAATTAATTTCTTAGACTTTGCTAAAAGTTTTATTCTGTCATTTTAAGAAAATGAAACAAAGGTCATAGAGAAAAGCAAAATTTATTGATATGAAAATATTATTTTTTTGTTACTAAAAGCACATGATAAGTTTCTATTTTATTTATTTTAGATCTAAAAATTAATTTTATGATAAGTTTTAAAATATTTTTGAACATTCAAAATTAGTATATCAATTTTATGTACAAAATGAAATAGTTAATAATATTTTTTTTAATTTTCATGTATATTCATATTCAATCACTAAATAATACTATGCACCAAAAAGTGATATTCAAATAAATTAGAAAGTATAATTTGCATAAAAAATTTAATTATTATCATATAAAAAATATGGAAAATATTATTTACAATAAATATAACGAATATTTCATTGTTTAGTTTTAATAATTAATATTTCTATTAAAATAAAATGTCAGTGCCATGACAATGTAAATCTTACAATACTAAAAGTTGAATAAGATCAACTCTTAGCATGTCCACGTCATCTTAAAAAGTCAACATGTAACTAAGTGCCACGTCATCTTAATAAAGCAACAAGACTTTCCATGTACTATTTACGCCGAATCCATAGAGCTTCATCTTTTCGTCTTCCACCAACCTGTAACTCTTCCTAAGATAAGATTTTTTTCCTCTTCCAAATCAGTCAAAACAAAAATCTTGAATTCATTATAGTTGTCGGCGGTTTCGATCTTTTCCTACTTAAACATATGCTATATGGAATCTGAAACAACCTATTATATTAATAACTAGGTTTGGACCCGCCCGTAGGGCGGGTAAACAAATTAACAATTATAACTTTCTATTTCTAAGTTTTAATGAAATTTTAATCTATTTTTAATTATAACTTTCTCAATTTTTACTATCAATTTTTACTTTTTTTAAAATATATATATATATATATATATTTACTATTTTTTTTTTAAAAAAAATCAAGAAATATAACTATCTTACTTGGTTCACAATATTCAATATTAATTCTACTTTGATTTAGTAGTTAGTAAATTTTGAAAACTGTATGGATGTTCAAAATACAAAATGGATCCTTTCTTCTATGTTTGTTTATTAAATTTAATATATTTAAAATTTTCTATTTAAATTTTCTAAACTCATACCAATAAAAAAAGTGATAAAAATTATTTATAGATCTAAAAATTAATAAAATTTATTTATAGATCTAAAAATTACAAATGATTCGGGTTCAAAATGCATAGTTTAGTTATAAATATTATTTATAGAACATTTGATGTAATGTTAATATATTTGGTTCCAATGTTAAAAGCATTATAATGTGAATATGTTTACAATTTTTTTTTTAAAGTTACACTGATGTGTCATGTTTTATTTTTTTGTTTGTTGAGATGATCGCAAAAAGATGTATGAACTTTTGTTAATACTTATTTAATTATTGTCATTAGTGATGTTATATAGCTGTAGATTTCCAAAAAAAACATTTGGTCAAATCTCTCAAATAAAATTTGTTGAAGTTTTTGTCACAAAAATAGACGACAAAGAAAAAAAATGATGAAAATAAACATTTTTTTTTGAAAATTTTGATATTTTTTTTTTCAAATTTTAAATTTCACCTACAAAACTCCACCCCATAACTCTAAACAGTCTAGATTAATTAACACAATGTGTATAAATGTATATTTACACCATTTAATAAAGTTTATTTTAGTCATTTTTCTCAATGCTATTTTGGTGATAGAAACCCTTTTAGGTCCACATTAGGTATTTCTTAAACAAATTTTCAAGAAAATACTTTATTTGCTTAAAAAGAGTAGTTGATTGCATTTTGTAGTTATATCACTTCCCAAATTAAAATTACTGACCAAACATGATAAATTTTCAAAAACAAATATAGCTGGTCTTTGAAAATAGAGAATGAATTCTCCAAAATATCATAAAATAATACTTACTAATTACAAATATAGTTTCTCAAATTTTTCATATAACTTTTTTAGTAAATATAACATATATTTTCAGTATTATGAAAAATATACATACTAAATCATCCAATATTAAAATTAAGTTTTATTTTGCCTAAATTTGGTTGATGCCACGATCCTAACAGTTGTCATCTTCAAAAAAACTATCTAAAGAAGTATCTCCAGCATTGATCACTACATTGCAGCCATATACACCCAAATGCTCTTACTTTTTAGTTTTTTTTTTTGTAAATATAAGACATAATCTCTTAACCGTTCTTATCCAAGCTTTGTCATCAAAACCCTAGTCGAGAAGAAATTCCAAAGAAGTTTTCATTTTACTTCATCATGAGGTGAAAAGCTTGAAGCTTTGATATATAAGAGGAAACATTTAATAGATTAGGAGTTAGACTGTATAGATAAGGATCAAAAGATAAGTGATACAGAGGGGCCATGAATGATCTGCGATGACCTTTCATACACATGGATAATTGGTACCAGATGGGTTCTAGACAATCAAGCATGATGGGTTCGTTTCTTGCATGTCTCTATTCTTGCATGTCTCTATTCAGTTCGGCTTCACTGTAAGTCAATGAAAAATTCAACCTTTTCTTCACTTGTAAAAAGGTGTGTACCATGCTTAGTTTCTATCTTTTGGGTTCATTATGGTTATTATTCTCCAACACAAGCTGCAATCACCAAGCATCTCTCTTATCCATTAATACTTTTTTTCCTTTTTTTTAAAACCAGGTATAACTTGTTTCTTTATATTATTAAAATACTTTGTTTTGGTTAACAAAAAAAAAAAGTACTCTGTTTTGATCTAGGAACAGCTAATGAAATCTACTTTCTTGCTTTATTAAAATTATTTATTGTGTATTTCTTAGACAGTCTCTGATGATTGCTGCAATTTTCAATATCCTTGGTTGGTTTGCATATCATCTGCAAAAGTGAGTGTTTGTTGTTTTCCAGTGTCTTCATTTGACTTCCGCATAACTTTAACTGTCAATTTGTAAATGTTTGATTAACCTTACATCATCCTTGTTTTGCAGGAAACTTCTTCTTTATCTGGGAAGACTTTTAGAAGGCTTTGGTGTTGAGATCATATCTTACACGATAATACTGAACTCATTTTTTTATAACACATAGTAAACTCATTTATAAAGATCAAACTCTGCAATAAATAGGAAAGTGATTGATTTTTCTGTTCGTCGCCTCTCTTTATAGTTCTGGCCTCCCAAAATCGCAGCAATCGTACTTCGAAGGTGGTGTTATAGAGCCCGGCTATCAAGTCATCAAGGAGGAGAGAGGAGTTCGTCACTCTACTCTATGAAAGGTTTTTGTGTTTATATGATTGTGAAATGAAATGATGAATTTTATAGATACAAACACACATATTTATAGTTGCAGATTCACCGACTAGGAGATAGGAGAAATGCAATGAATGAGAAATCGTGTAAGGAGTGCGGATATGAAGTTAATTGAAACATTAATGTGAATGATTGAATGCATGGAAGATCAGTAAAGGTGTCGGTTTCCTTAAGTAGGTGAGAAGTTATGCACGCGAATCCACACCAATGGCAACTTCCACCAGAGATTGGTCGGAAATTATCGTCCCTCGTAACCAGTCAGAGCTCCATATTCAGCTTGACAAACATGAGCTTAACAATGGTGGAAATCCTCGATGGCTGCTTTTCTTCGTCGAAGTCGTAAAGATAAAAACAATTATAATGGGATCCCATGATTGTATTAGAAGTATAGTTGACTTATTATTTTTAGGCCCAAAGAAATTGTTTTTACGAAAGCCTAACACTAACATCACCAACCAAAAGAGTAAAATAAATATGTGAAGTACCACGTGTCATCATTTCAGAAGACTAATTAGTGACGTGGAGGGCCCTTGAGAGAGGAAACTCTACTTTATATAATAAGATTCCCCTCACCGTCCGGTTTATATAGTCTCTGAATCCAAAGAGAACTAGGTTGGTAAAATGTAACTAAGTGTCATGTCATCTTAATAAATCCATAGAGCTTCATCTTTTCGTTTTTCACCAACCTGTAACTCTTCCTAAGATAAGAGTTTTTTCCTCTTCCAAATCAGTCAAAACAAAAATCTTGAATTCAGTCGATAGTCGTCGGCGGTTTCGATCTTTTCCTACTTAAACATATGATATATGGAATCTGAAACAACCTATTATATTAATAATTCCCCTCACCGTCCGATTTATATCATCTCTGAATCCAAAGAGAACTAGGTTGGTAAGAATTTCAATATTATTTTGTTTCACAAAAGCTCAATTTTTTATATGATTTTTTAGTATTTTTTTTTTTTGCAACCTTAACTTAACTTTATTAATTAATCAACTCCAGATAACCACAAATGAACACAAGAAATCATTGAGAATGTTTTTGATTTCCAGATTAAACTTCTTTTTTGTAACATTTTCATATTAAGCTAAAACTCAAAAGAAACATGAACAAGTTGGTTGTTTGACACCAATAAATAAACACCTCTGAAATCAAAAGAACCAACAAACCTTAAAAATTTGTTTTTCATAATCCATCAATGAAAATTTATTTCGAATAGTTTGTAAATATATTAAAATTGATTTTTTAATAAAGAGCTTTCATTAATTTAAAATAAATTTACAAGGAAGCAATATAAACCAGATTACAAAATAAATGGAGAGAATGATGAAAAATTGATAGCAAGATCATAACCAGACAATAGCGAGGATGGTGACTAGTCAGGTTATACTATGAAGTGGCCAGTCAGATTAGAATTGGGTTTTAATTTTCGGGTTTATTCACTTACAAGCCATAACAACACAAGTTTTTCTCCTCACTAAAATAACTAACAAGAAAATATAGAATAGAACGTTGTAAAATATCATGAAAAAGATTGCAACAATTAGAAGATATATATATATATATATATATATATATATATATATATATATATATATATATATATATATATATATATATATATATAATTAAGAATTTTTTTAAAAAATTTAAGAATATAATTATAAGATACTGAAATACTTAAAAATAAAATAAAATAGTAATAAAGTTTATGTATACTGTCAATATTTTTAAACTCGAATTATACAATGAACCAGATTATTCCAGGACCATGGGATCATTCGATCTACTATTGTTAAATAATAAATCGATATTAATAAATTATGTTATAGTTATATAATAATATAATCTTATTAATCATCAAAAATATAAGATAATATCAAAAAATTATGTTTTATTTAAAAAATTAATTGAAAATCTTATTTTCAATCAAAGTTTTTAATTACCATTAAAAAAATTATTTAACTAACATATTAATATCAAACTAGGACTTTGGCCAAAAAAATTAAGATAAAAAATAGTTAAATAAGGATTGTTTTTTGAAAAAACATTCGAATATAAAAGAAACTTTTAAATCTAAAAAATTAAAGATTTTTTTTAATTGTTACCTCCAGTCTATCATATATATATATATATATATTTATATCATTATATTTTCCATCTTTATTTATAATATTATACCACATAAGTTTGTGTAAATGTCAATTAAGGTTAAAGCATCATTATTTTGTTTCTCCCAATACCAACTCCATCTTAAGATGTTAAATAATTAACTTAAGAATCTAAAATAATAGTGGAATTATGTTTTTACTCTATCATACAAATAATATTGCAAGGTTATATATTTTCTACACAGTACCAATGATATTTGTATATTTATAATGCACATAATCTATCCAACATACTTTTATGTAGTATCTAAACATGAAATCACTCATAATGAAATCTTCTACAGATATTTAATCTGAATCACAAAAATTATATATTTATAATTGACATTTAATAAGAATTTTAATATACATGAAATTTTAAAATAAAAAATTTAAAAATTAATTTTATAGACAAAGAACCGCGCGTAGCGCGGTAAAATCTCTAGTAAATCTAATAACCGAAGACAAAATCCTGTGAGGGATTCTTCTTTAATAGTATAGATGAATAAATACAACAACCTTGTATAAGAAGATTTTTAGGATGATTCTCGTTTAATAATATAGATAATGTTTTCAAATTTCTATAGAAGCCTTTAATGTTGTTTGGTGTTTTTGACTAATTGTATTTTATTGAATGATTTTTATTGGTTAGATTAGTTTAATTAATGCAAAATGAATAAAACTTAACAAAGTTTAAATAATTGTGCAAAACATTTAAACACAAACTAATATGAAACATAAGAAGTATCTAACATCAGTATTTAACAAGAAAATGATCAATTCCAACCTTAAGATTTTTCGTCATGCATTTTCCTACCTTAACTTGGATATTGTAACGATTTCATCATAAACTAACACATATTTAAAATAAACTATCTGAGGTATTAAATTCAAGTTGAAATCCATTTTGACCAAAATAATGTTCTTTAGCCATCTATATATATATATATATGTGTGTGTATAAACAAATATATATTTGAATATATAAAAAATAAAAATATTTTTACCAAAAGTATACAGAAAATCAAAATTAAATAAACTACATATAAGCAGAAAACCGAAAAAATAACCCCCCCCCTCCCCCACAAAAAAAAAACTATAAATATTTGAAACTCAAAAACATAGTCAAAATCCCAGAAATCTATAAACACCCAAAAAAATATATTCAAATCACCAGAAATTTAAAAAATATTTAAATGAAAATATATCGAAAACCCAAATATACCAAAAAGAAACCAGAATAAAAAAAACCTGAAATATATAAGCCGTATGTGAACTTAGGTCATCAATTCTCGGATTTTGATTTTTGTTTATGTTAGAGTTCCTAACCGTAAACTGATCGCTTACCCGAATTATATATATATGTATATTAGATATCTTTTTGTAAGTCATAATTTATTTTTCGTGTTTAGAGTTTCAAATATATTTCTTGTTTTTTTATATATTTTTGGGATGTTGGGTATTAATAGGTTATCAAGGATTTTGGGTATATTTTTGATTGGGTTTTTGTAAATATGAATCAAAACTCTAAGTCAAACACAAAATTAAACCAAAAATGTTTTGGAACATTTACCCTATTGACCACAAAAATTTTATTTACAAAAATGCCACTGCTTTTTTTGCTTTTCTTCGAAAATGAATATTTTACTATATTATCCCCATCTTCATCATCCTCATCCTCATCCTCATCTTCATCAAGTATTTACAATATTGTCATTGTCATCAATACACCAACCACCATGAACAAGCAATCCAAAGCTCTTAATGCATCTAAAAATTGATTTTCAATCCTCCCATCTCATTTTTATGAACAAAAACCACATCTCTTTCACTTTCTCTCTATATTCATCCAAAAACCAAAATTTTGATTCTAAACTTTGTAAGGTTCAAACTCATGATTCTTGATTATTAACAAGTTAATCTGTTTCGTGGTGAAATTATGTGTGCTCGGAGAACCTAATCAAGTTATCTCACTCGTTAAAAGTATGAAATTGATTTTTTTTCAGATCTGTTTGTCAGAAGACTTTCGTGAAAGTCTTTTAGTGATAGAAGACTATTACGGAAGTCTTCTGGTTAATTCAGAGGTTACTTTTGCAATTGACCAGATTGTGTTAGAAATTTGACTTTCTCCAGACGACTGACATGGAAGTCTTTTGTAAGAAGGCTTCCTTGTAAGTCTTCTAAACTCTCAGTGGATGTCTTCAAACTGTCGGTGAAAGTCATCTAGTTAAATGTAATATTTAAGTTTTATTTTTCTCGTGGAAGACTTCCATGTAAGTCTTCTACAAAAACTCAAATTTCTGACATAATTTGGTCAACTTCAAAACTAACATGTTTATCTTAGAAAACTTACCGGGAAGCGTTCTCTGGTATTTTCGAATTTTTTTCAAATAAAAAAGTAAGCCAATATTTACAAAGAAAGTCTTCTATGTTAGTTTTTTAAAACTTGTTAAGTAACTTTAAGATATGTTTTTAACTTTCAAAAGTGTTAAGTAATTTTAAGAATATCTTGTAATGTGGTTTAATGTGTCTTCTTAGATCATAAGATATATTTTTTTTTAACTTTCATGAAATTTGAAATTTCAATTTTCACTTAAAATTTGAGTTTTCCGCTTAAACTTCTAGCTTATATTTCAATTTTCCGCTTTAAATTTAAGTCTTCCGAAAAGTCATCTGATAAGTCTTCCAAGAAGTCTTCTCTGAAGACTTCCGGAACACTTCCCAGAACACTTCTTGTGAAAGTGTTATATGTTTGAACTTATGTAATGTTGGATATTTTGTGAATTTGACTAAGTTTTTTGAGAAAAAGTGTTCTCCCTTAGTTTTAGTAAATTTGACTAATTTGTTTGGGTTATTATGATTTGCACTTGAAATTGTATCATTAACTTCAACAATGTCAAATACTTTTCGAAAGATAATATTGTAGACATGAACATATTTACCAAGTTTTTTCATTAATATCTCTTTAAATTTACAAAAGAATTCACAATTAAAAGAATACACCTACAAATCACAAAACATACCATAAACAAAATTATTATAGATCATTGCTCCACAAAAAAGAAAAACTTGGGCTCCATTTGACATGGGAGAAGATCCGTTAGAAAACTTCCAGGAAGTCTTATAGAAGACTAATAGGAAGTCTTCTAGAAGAATTTCGAGAAGACTTCCTAGAAGTTTTCCAAAGTCTAACTTAGATCTGAAAAAAATGCAAATCTAAAAACGTTCAAATTACTTCAAAACAGCAAAAATGAGTAGAAGATGAGATATGGATACATGCAAAACAAGATGAATTAGTGAGAAAGACATAAGACAACAATGATAAACTGATATAAAATTTGGTGTTTTCAAGTTCTAAGAGACTTAAGAGGGGTTGAAGAGTTTTAGTTTTTGGAAAAAGGTAAGAGCTTTGAGAAACCAGAGACTTACCAAAACTTCATCATGAAGACTTACCAAATCGCTCAGATCTATTATGAAATAGGAGATATGGGAGAAGACTTCCTACTTCCAGGAAGTCTTCGAGTACATTAAATGTTAGAAGACTCTCAAGAAGACTTTCCTGGTGTTTCTCAGGTATGAAAACCTGCATATCCAAAATCATTAAATGGTTTCAAAACATTGAAAAGCTTCAAAAATAAGGTAAAAACTTAATAACAACAAAAAGAGTTTTCAAAATATAAGAGCTTTAAAGGAGTGGAAGATGAGAACCATATAATGAAAAACCTACAAAAATAAAATAAATCAGTGAGAAAGATATGAGATAAAATGAGAAATTGATATAAAATTTGGTGTTTCTAAGTTCAAAAAGATTAAAGAGAAGTTGAAGAGTTTTAGAATGAAAAAATTACATTTTTGTTGCAGTCATTTGAGAGGAAAAGAGAAAATGTGTAATTTTTTCTTTATATAAAGATACAAAAATTCAAATAAAATTTAAAATTTTTGATTCAAAAGACTTTCAAGTAAATCTTCTAATAGAAGACTTACTAGAAAACTTACTTGAGAGTCTTCTATACCCTAAATTTACTATTCGCCTAGAGATTTATGTGGAAATTTTCTAGTGCATTATTTGTTGGAACACTTAAGTCACCTAAATCCTAAACTCAATAAAACTAACTAACTATAAAAAAACACTTCATAAAACTTAAAATCAACTTTAAAAGTATTTAATATACACAAAACTAAATAAATATAAGTCAAAATTTAATTTTTCAAAAAAAAAGTTAATTTCCAAAATCTAACCCTAAGAATACATACAATACTACAACATATGTTACCAAAATCAAACTTTAAAAGTGTTTAATATACACAATACTAAACACATATATGTTACAATTTAATTTTACTAGATCTTATTTTATATATTTTTCAAATGTTTATAATTACATTATTTCAATTTTTCCCACATCAAAATATTTTTTATAAAATTTATGAATTATTTTTAAGATCTACTATACGAGAAGACTAATGGAAGTCTTCTAAAAGATTTACATAACCTCAGAAGACTTACATAGCCTCAGAATACTTTACGGGGTTATATTCGTAAAAATGAATTCTGTTTTTTTGGGTCATAAGAGGTTGATTGTAATTTCACTAGTCTTTTGTATTACTTTTGCATTTCATTAAAGTTTGGGTATAATTTTGGAATTAAATTAAGTTTTGAGTCATATTCGGTAAATTCTCCATTTTGATTTTGTATATATTTTGGTACCCATCTTTTTAATGTTTTTGAATTAGTTAAATATATATTGTTTTTTCTATATATTTATGAATGGTTGAACAATTTTATTTCGGTCAAAGTTGATTTCAACATGAATTTGATTGTTTATATAATTTATTTGAAATAAATTTTAGTTTAGAATAAAATCGGTATGATATCAAAGCTTGGATAAGTAAAAAACACAAGGGAATTGTTGAGGTTGAAATTGACTCTTTCCCATATTTAACCAATGAATTTGTCTCGGTCAAGATGTTATATATATTTGCGTCTTGCCTTATATTATAACCACAATTGAACCAAAAGTTGACAAAAACAAATCAACAAAATTAAGAAATAGAGAAAACATATTTCAAAATAGGTTTTTCAACACTTGAAAGATATCACTTAACAGAGAGAAAAGTTTATAATGTAAGCAAATGATGTCTCACTTTGAAAGATAAAAAAAAAGTTTATAACGTCAACTCTCACACACTCGAACGTTCACTCCCTCATTCATTAAGCTAAAAACATATAAGGTTTATTTCAGAGACATAGCCGGTTCAATTAGAAACCCTATGATTGAACATCAAAAGGGGGTTTTTAATTCACCGTTCACCAAGTCCAAAAGACCATATCACTCATCATCACTGGTGTGGCTTCCACCATCGCATAGGCTAGTACTTGCAGTGGCTGCAGTTTTGGTCTTCTTACTAACAAACCTTTTGCAGTAAAAAAACGCTCATCAACAGAAAAGTAATATTTTTCACAGTTTCTCATCACCCTACCAGGTATGAGAGTATTCTTGAACACTACTCTTTCATGCAAAGACGCCCCCTTCCTCCCCTAGGCCTTGTTACAATCACTTTGTCTAGAAATGGTGCGTAAAACTAATTAAAATAATCAAAGATCTGCCTTCGGTGAGGGGGAAGCCATTGGAGAAGATTAGAAACAGTAAATTTTGGTCGTTGTATACTTGTTAAAACAGTTGAACATGTTCACTCAGCATGGCCTCTCTCACTATTCTACTCACCGGTTGAAATGGTGGCGTGTTTGCACTTAGCATGGCTTCTTTCCCTCTTCTTATTTTCTCTCCTTTGGGACTACAAGAGATGTAGATATTCCTTTTAATTTCATAGGGAATTTTATTTATACACTAAGTTTGATACTACTTTGCAAATTTACCTTTAGTGAATGACTATTTGCAAAAATACCTTAACTTTTTGATGAAAATAGACTTAGTTAATTTTATTAATTATTTATAAAAAAATTAGAAATTCAACCCCACCCCTTTAACATTAAACCCTAAACAATAATCACTAAAGTATAAACCTAAATGTTAATATATTTTTATGGTGTGTATTTTTGCAAAGTGGTACTTAACTTATACTATTTTTGGCAATTTCTCTTAATTTCATCCATTACATAAAAAGTGTCATTTAAACACATTTTACGCAAATTAAGAAAGTGATAAAATATACTAATATAATTTTATATAATGTACAAATAGGTATTTTTACTCCATCATGTGCAGCTATATAATTGTTTAAATTTTATTTAAAATAAAATTTTGTTAATATTTTAGATTTTATCATTTAATATCAGTATTTTAATATAAATATTAATTTATTTAAACATAAAATTAAGTAAAATAAACAATTTAATTTATTTCAAATTATATTTAAGAATATATATATATATATATATATATATATATTAAATCAACTTGTCTAAATTTTCTTAAATTGATATAATTTTTATAACTATAACAAAACACAATAGAATTTCTAAAAATTGTAGATATCAAAAGGAAACAAATGACATTATGATTATAAGTTTATAATATTAAAAATATATTATTAAAATTTTAAAATATTGTTTATTAATAAAAAAATTTATGATTTAAAAAATATAGTTAAATAATCTTCCAAAATTTGTAAAATATTTTAAATTATTTAATGTTATATATGATTATATTTATTTTAATAATAATGTATGATTATTATCATATTTTTTTTAAAATATATAAAAATAGAAATCAACATTAAATGCAATAGTCATGTCACATTTATTCATAAGCCATGCCATTAATTCTATAATGTCATGTCACCTTTTTAGTGTAATTTATTGTAGATATGATATTTGTCAATTCACTTTTCAAATAATGTCTAATAGATTATTTAAATAGGGAAAATCCTTAAAATACACACAATAATTTTCATTTGCTAATAAAATACACAAACTATTTTCGATCTCCGTTTAATACACGAACTAAATTGTGTTACTTATTAAATACAAAAACTTTTGAAATTCGTAGATTTTACATATTTTTTTAGATGATGTCAACTACATTTAACGGAAATGGTGACGGCGATATTGTTTAACAAAACACGTGTTTAACTTAAATAAAATGTGATATGGTTAATCTGTGAAAAACACGCTTACTCTCAGTCAAAACCTCTCAAATTGATTGAACCCTAATTCAAATTTGTTCAAATTCGAGTTTGACACCATAATTTGTTCTAGCCTTTTTTTTCTTAAAATTTTGTTCTTTTTTTGTTCTTCATTTTAGTTTCCTCTTATATTGTTTCGAAGTGAAGTCGATTTCCATGTCGTGAAAAAGGACAAAGAAAACTGTTTAAAACCGACTTCACTTCGAAACGATATAAATGAAAATTAAATTGAAGAAAAAACAGAACATTTGGAGACAAAAGAGGTCAGAACAGATTGCTGCCAAACTCGAATTGAAATTAACTTGAATTAGGGTTCAATCAATGTGAGTGTGTATTTCACAGTTTCACCACATCATCTTTTGTTGAACATAGTTGATGTCGTCTAAATCGATGTGTAAAATGTGAAAATTTAAAAGTTTGTGTATTTAATGAGAAACAAAAATTAGTTCGTGTATTAAACGTGGATCCAAAATAGTTAGTGTATTTATCAGAAAATGAAAAATTAGTTCGTGTATTTTTAAGGAGTTTTCTTTATGCAAGCTAAACATGTGTTTAGTTAAAAAATAACGCCGTCATAATTTCTGTTAAATGTAGTTGACGCCGTTTATTTTTTTT
Source organism: Moricandia moricandioides (assembly GCA_905132885.1). Lineage (NCBI taxonomy): Eukaryota > Viridiplantae > Streptophyta > Magnoliopsida > Brassicales > Brassicaceae > Moricandia > Moricandia moricandioides. The sequence goes on from CAJHQQ010002612.1 coordinate 39,585, forward strand.
TTGTAAAATCTGTGAATTTTGAAAGTTTTTTATTTAAAATGCAACACAAATTAATTCGTGTATTAAACGAGAGTCCAAAATAGTTTATGTATTTTATTAGCAAATAAAGCTCAGACCGTGTATTTTTTAAGGATTTTCCCATTTAAATAAAAATAATGTAAATAAACATATATTGGTTAATTAAAAGGATAAGAAAGATGAAATTTTTCATTTGAAACGTAAAAGGACATTTTTTTGAAAAAAATAAAAAAAATGATAGAATGACACTATTTAGAAAACAGAAGAAGTGTTTAGTTTTAAAATTTGTTTATTATATTTTAGGAAAAATGAAAGTCCAATGTGTCTAGATAAACAATGTGAGATTTTTTACTCTTGTATTTCATTAACACGAAATTTTTATTTTTTAGAGTCTACAAACATTTGATCTATATTTCCCTTCTCATTATAACAAAAGTTTACTTCCCCCAAAAATTTATAAATTTGGGTTCCAACAGAAATATCAATGGTTTTCAATATATAAACATAGAAAATCTGTAGTGGTGATGGTTTTTGTTGAATCTTAATCTTTCAATTGTTGAATATTTTCATTTTTGAGTATTGAATATATATATAAATATATATATATATATTGAACTTTTTATGATTTTTTTTGCTGAATTTCTGAATATATTTTCCTGATTTTTCCTAGATTTTGAATTTCTTTTTGATATTTTGATATTTTAAAATTTTATCATTTTTTTCTAATTAAAATATTTTTATAAATAAAATAAAAATTCATGTAACATGTTTTTTGATATATGGATGATACCGGTTATAGTTTTGATTTGACGAACAAGTTAATTTCAAGTTTTGTTCTTACCCGCGAGGCAAATGTGGAAGAGGATGACAACTTCAACCAAGCCTCCAACATCGGCCAGAGCTTCTTCTTAGGCTCACCGCAGCAGCACTCTCCGAGGCTTAAAAATTACACGAAGAGCTACCTTTGTATCTCTCCGTCTCTTGTCAAAAACCTGCTAATCTGAGCTTTCTTCTCATACTTTGTAGAAAAGCCTTTTCTGGAATGGATGTCCCATGCTACGAAAACTCACCGCACCATGAGGAAAATAATATTTCTGATATCGGTATTCTTAGCCAAATCATCTTTGATGACCATTATATCGAGGTAGGTTGAACATCTTGTTGTACTCTCTTGTTTCCTTACAAAACATGCCAATGTTCCTTGTCTTATTTCCTTTGGAATCTGAGCAGATGATGGACTCTGAAGCTACAGACATTCCGGTTGATTGGGGAATGCCTGACACTTCCAGCCGTGTTCATCATATTTACTTTGCCAAACACATGTCAAAGGTTTATATATAAATGAATAGCCTTAAAGTTTAGCATGCTGAAAAAAAAACTAATCAAAGTGACATGCTTTATGTAAACTTGGAACGTTGTCTTTGCAATCATGCAGGCTATCAGCATTGACTATGACAGGAAAATGGACTATCCCTCTGATGGTGTATCCATACTAGGATGCCGTAGGCCAGCTTTCCTTGACTAAGAATCCTATATAAGAAGATGGTTTCTCTCGAAAGATAGAGATGAATATAGCGGGGAGGTTCAAGGTCGTTTCATGTTTTCTATTGTCTTAAAATCACACTAGAGTTTGTCCCATACGTTCGTACGGGTGTTCATTTTAAAATAAATATATAGACATTTCAATATATATATATATATATATATATATATATATACATTTCAAAATGCAAGATGTACTAGTTAAATTTACATAAAATGTAACATCACTAGAAAATTGAACTCCATTCAGATATTTTTAAATTTTTGTTTGTGTTTGGTTTGAAAAATGGCAGGTTCAACTTGAATATCCGTTTAAATTATATAAAAAATTAAATTTATAAATATATTTAAAAATGCTCAAGTTCAATATTTCAGGTTTGGGAAATGGAAGGTAAAATTTGAATATATGTCCAAAATTATAAAAATGAAGGGGGGATATTTAAAATTTGTTTCACATTTAGAAAAGTCAATTTTTCTCAAATAAAAAATATTAACGTTATATTATTTTCAATGGTATATGTAAACTATTTACTGAAGAACATATTAAATAAAGTTTAGATAATATCATAATGTGTATTTGCATGCAAGCTAAATCACTGGTGATATATTGGACTAATCACTGTTTTAATTTTGACTGGTATATGTTATAGAAGCATGATTAACATAAAAATTTGCCATAATTTTTTAATAATAAAAAGCTATATTTTGAGAATAAAATATCGATATATAGTCAAAAACATAAAATAATTATAATTAGAAAAGTTAGATTTCAAATAAATCACCCATGATTGTAGGGGAGATAAAATTTGGAATATCTTTTTTTGCATAATAATAAACTAGGTGTTTGCCCACAATTTTGCGGGTAGTTATATTATATCAAAAATATATATTATGTTTACACTGTTATATTTTTTTGAATAATAATAAGAAATTTTAAATTTTATTTTTTAATTTCAAATTGTTGGATAATCATAAATTTTAGTATATATATTTTAGAAGATTAGTGAGGTTTAGAATAGTTTAAGAGCATAAACCTTATTCTTTACAAATCTTTCTCTTATAGAAAAGAAATATATAATTAATTTAGATAAATGGTTATGAAATTACTTTATATTTTATTTTAACACGTGAAAAAATGGAAGTACTATAGCTTTCAAAAGAAAAGAAAAAGAGTGTTTTTTAGAGAAATTGCCAAAAATAGCATAAGTTAAGTAACACTTTGCAAAAATACACATTATCAAAAATATATTAACATTTAGGTGATTATTGTTTAGGGTTTATTGTTAAAGGGTTATGTTGAGTTTATAATTTTTTAAAAAATATTTAGAAAAATTAATTAAGGTTATTTTTATTAAAAAGTTAAGATATTTTTGAAAATAGTCATTCATTAAATGTAAATTTGCAAAGTGATATCAAACTTAGGGTAAAAATGAAATTCTCCCTTTTTTATTAGCTCCAACATGACTTATATAATTAGTGATTTTTATCATGAAGGTCTTTTGTAAATGTTTTTGTGTGAGCTTTAAAAACCTTAAAAAGTTCTAATAATTCTTTACTTACAAATCTAATTCTTTTATATAAGAATGCATAACAATAAAATTTCTTTCTATAAAAAATGTTATAGTATTTTAAAAATATATATAAATAATTGATAAAATATATATATTATTTCTCTAATTCTGCTTTTAGTTACTATAAATCATTATTTATAATATTACTTGTTCATTGGTAATTTTTATTAGTTAATTCTAGAATTCCCTTTTATTTTTAGAAGTTAACTAAAAAATGTTAACAACCAATCAAATTATAATTATTTTTAAAATTAACCTATTAACGACACATAAACAAAATACTTAAATGACTTTTCAATTAATATATAGTAGTATTTATCTCCTTAAAACTAAAAAATAAATTTGGTTAAAGTAAACATGAAAATGTGTATTAGAAAATGGTAATTTGAGCAATTTCTCTCATAATTTTGTCAAATCACATTTTTTCACTCATTTTTTTATTTAGTGTTAAAACTTAAATTGTTTAAACAAACAAATTATTCTTTAAATTAGCTTTGATCATCACACTATTTTATCAAACACTAATATATCGGATATTTTTTTTATATTAAAACTAAACATAGGTTAGATATCTTTTCAAAATATATTTTCATTTATTTTAAATTACTTTAACACATACATATTTTAATTAAATAATTATATATAAAATAAAAAATACTATTTATATTTTTAAATAACATAATATCGTTATTTTAGTCATATATACTTAATATTAAGAGAAATTACCAAAAAATAGCATATGTTAAGTACCACTTTGTAAAAGTACACACTATCAAAATATATTAATATTTGAGTTTACACTTTAGTGATTATTGTTTAGGGTGTAGTGTTAAAGGGATGAGGTTGAATTTCTAATTTTTTTATAAATATTTCAAAAAATCAAGTAAGCCTATTTTTCATCAAAAAATTAATGTTTTTTTAGAAATAGTCATTCATTAAAGGTAAATTTTCAAAGTGGTGTCAAACTTAGGGTATAAATGAAATTCCCCCAAATATTAATGTGAAATCCAATTTTAAATCAAAATAAAATATTTTTCTTTGATAAAATTGTTAAATTTTTATTATTTTAAATTTTACAAATTAATTATACAGCCAAAATACACTTCATTATTTTTTAAATAATATTTTCTTAATTTCAATTTACGTTATATTTTTCATCATTGACTTTAACAATTGTAGAACTTATTGATTTTCTTTTCTCAGTTTATCTTAACGTTTTCAAAACACATAAAACTAATTAGTTCAATTATAGTAACACAAAAATGCATATATCTCGACAAACAAATAAAAATTAAATCATACATATATAAAAGAATCAAGAACACAAAAATCATATTTAATTATTTTCCCTAGTGTTTTTACTTATGTCTGTTTTTTTTTCTTATTTAAATAAGCATGCAAATTATATTATAATAAAAGCTATATAAATTATATTAATAGAGTCTTTGATTAATAGGAAAATCCTTTGTTTAATTAATATAATTTTAAATGATTTACAATATAATAATTTTAAATGAATTACCATATAATAATTTTATTTCATCTGTTTATATTAATAGATAGATTAAAAAAAATTCTTGCTTAATATAATTTAAAATGATTTACCACAAAACATTTATCTTTTAAAATATATATTTTTAATAATTTTTAAAAGTGATAAATCATCTATGATATCACATTTTTATTGGAAAATGATTGGAAGTTTTTAAAATTATATATTTGATAGTTTCGCTTTCATTTGATATATTTTTAGAATATATATATATCTAGCGAATGAGTGAGTTTAATTAATATTACTAGGTTTATATTAATTTTTGTTTTAAAATCTATGATTTATTGTATTCACTATATATATATATTTATTAAAAATCATTTTTATAATTCTTTATGTAGTAGCATATGTATTTATATATATATATATATATATATATATATTATCAAATTATATAATGTAATCTACCATATTTAATTTATTTTTATTAATTTATATTTAAAATGATTAATTTTTTATTTGGAAACATAGATTAAAATAGGTAATTATAGGATTAGTTTCCTTTTAAAAACTTTATTAAAATAAATAAAAAATGAAACACCATCAACCAATCAAATTATAGCAATTAATTAGAGAGCTCTCTTATGAGCGACACGTCATCAGAAATCACTAAAGTGACTTCTCAATTAATATATAGAATGATTTTAAATGACTTACTATATAATAATTTTAAATGAATTACCATAAATAATTGACTCACCATATAATAATTTTAATTCATGTGCTTATAGTAATAGATAAATTAAATAAAAAATTTCTTGATTAATATAATTTAAAATAATTTACCATAAGTTTTTTATTTTTTTAAATATTTTAATGATTTTTAAATGTGATAAATCATCTATGATATCACATTGTTATTGGAAAATTGTTGGAAGTTTTTAAAATTATATATTTGATTGTTTCGCATTCATTTGACACATTTTTAGAATATATATATATATATATATAGCGAATAAGTGAGTTTAATTAATATTATTATTTAGATTAATTAGTTTTTTTAATCTATGATTTATTGTATTCACTACTAATATAAATATATTAAAATCTTTTATAAATGTTTATGTAGTATCATATGTATTTATATGTATATTATCAACTTATATAATGTAATCTAACATGCTTAATTTATTTTTATAAATAAATGATGTGAACTAATTTATATTTAAAACTTTTAATTGTTTGTTTGGAAACATAGATTAGATTAGGTAATTATAGGATTAGTTTCCTTTTAAAATATTAATTAAATAAATAAATATGAAAAATCATCGACCAATCAAATTATAACAATTAATAGAGAGCTCTCCAATTAGCGGCATATCATGAGAAATCAATAATGTGACTTCTCAATTAATGTATAGGACGATATATATATATATGAGTGAGTTTAATTAATAGGTTTATATTAATTAGTTTTCTTTAAAATCTATGATTTATTGTATTCACTACTAATATAAATATATTAAAAATCGTTTTTATAATTGTTTATGTAGTATCATATGTATCTATATGTATATTATCAACTTATATAATGTAATCTATCATGCTGAATTTATTTTTATAAATAAATTATGTGAATTAATTTATATTTGTTTGGAAACATAGATTAGATTAGGTAATTATGGGATTAGTTTCCTTTTAAAATATTAATTAAATAAATAAATCTGAAAAATAATTGACCAATCAAATTATAACAATTAGTTAGATACCTCTCCTATGAGCGACACGTCATCAGAAATCACTAGTGTGACTTCTCAATTAATGTATAGGAGGATGTATCATAAATAAAAAAGAAATTAAATTAGGAAAGCTAATTTTAAGTTGTTAATTGAGAGTATGATTTTGCAACAATCACGAGAAAAACACATTTTGCGGTTGGTAGCTAATTTTGAAACAATCACGAGAAAAAGCTATAAAACGCTTTAATCTGACATGAAGCTCTAAAATCCAAAAAAACTGGTTTCATTTAGCGTTTTCGGTTACGGGCAGTTGCTAGAGGGTAAATTTTTTTTTTTCGAAAACTATATAGATATAAAAATAAAATAGTTAGTTAAAAATTTAATTTGAAATGATAGAAATACCAATATATATATATATTGCATTATAATTTTATTATACAACCTTAAACAAAAATATTTTTTGATTATTTTTAAATTTTTTATTAATATAATTTTATAAATATCATTTTTATTTTTGTTATAATAAAATGATTTTTAATATTTTATAATTAAATAAAATGTAATTATTATTAATTTATTATTTAAGCATTGTTGTAGTTGGTAGTTAATTATGCATAAGTATCAAGTGCAGTTTCTATAATCGGCTTGGTCAAAACTTGCCTTTAAAGGCTTGACTGATCTACAATTATTTCCTTATATGACTCCCGCCAACCCGACTTTCCCTACGTATAATCCCGTCAATAATGACTAGTCAACTTGCCTTACTTGGAACCCGCATTCTCGAAGACCGAACTTTCCTTAATTGGCTCCACGGTCCCTCGATACCTTGCTTATACTTCAATCGTTTTATGATTAGTTATCGCCATTTAGTCTTAGTTTAATAATACTTAGTTAGCAAGGATAATTCGATGCTTAGAGAAAAATCGAATTCTTATTCCATTCTTGACGAATACAAGTGTTTCAACACTTAACAATATTTTTCTCTCTTACAAAGCAACCTCTCCACGATCTTAATTTTTAAAAATAAAAATACTTCGGGAACGGGTCTTTACAACTCTCCCCCACTCGAGGAATTCGTCCCCAAATCCGCACCCACCATCTGCTCATCCACTTGGGTCTCAAATAATTCTGGATACTCAGACCTCATCATGCTTGCACTTCTACCATAGGAACTCTCTTCCTCCTAATTTGCTCGTCTGGAAGCTTTGTCACTTGTATTGGTTTACCATGGGTCGACATACACAAACTCAAATCTTCAGGTGGCTGTGAGACAATCAGTGTCGGATCCCTTACCACTTTCTTCAGTTGAGACACATGGAACACATCATGGAATGGATGGAGCTCGTTGGGAAATTCCAAATAATATGCCACTGGTCCAACCCGTTCTACGATCCTAAACTGTCCCATATACCTCGACTGTAGCTTCCCCATCTTTGCCGTTCTGTCCTTTCCCTTAAATGTCACTCTTTTTAAGTAAACCATCTCCCCCACTTGGAATTCCAGTTCCCTCCTCCGCTTGTATGCATAGCTCTTCTGTCGATCTTGGGCTTCCTTCATTTTCTCCTTGACAAACTTAATCCTGTCTGTCATTTCTTTTATCACCCCTTGGGAGAGATCTCGGCCCTCCCCCACTTCAATCCAACACAAGAGGGTTCGACACGGACGACCATACAAAGCTTCATACGGTGACATTCCAATACTTGAGTGGTAACTGTTGTTGTCTGCAAACTCAGCTAGTGGTAAATGCTTCTCCCATAGTTTACCCCAATCCAATACACAAGCCCGCAACAAATCCTCGAGGGATTGGATCGTACACTCCGATTGCCCATCCGTTTGCGGGTGATATGCCGTGCTCATGTGCACTTTGGTTCCTAGTATTTCTGGAATGCCAACCAGAAAATTTAGGCGAAACGTGGATCTCGATCTGACACGATGCTAACAGGAACACCATGAAGTCTCACAATCTCCCTCATGTAGAGTTCAACACATTTATCCACACCATCTGACATCTGGAACGGAAGGAAGTGTGCTGACTTAGTTAAGTGTTCCACTATCACTCATAGTGAATCCTTGCAGCCCTTAGTCTTTGGAAACCCGCACACGAAGTCCATCGTGATCATATCCCATTTCCACTCAGGCATTGGTAAACTCTGCAATAAGCCACTCGGAACCTGATGTTCTGCTTTCACCAACTGACATGTCGGGCACTTGGCTACCCATCCTGCTACATCCCTTTTCATCCCTGGCCAATGGTAGTACCGCTTAAGGTCATGGTACATCTTCGTTGCCCCCGGATGTATGGAGAACTAAGATTGGTGTGCTTCCCTCAGTACCTTCTCCGTTAACTTCTTGCCGTTTGGGACACATACTCGTCCATGGAAGATGATCGTCTCGTTGCCAATCTTCCAATACCCCACAACACCATCTTCAATCATCTTAACCAGTGTTTCATCTTCCCCTTGAGCCAACCTTATCTGGGTCAGTAGGTCATCTTGATTCACCGCTTCCTCGCCTAGACAGACGGACTCGTCTGCCAATACATTAACCCGTAGCATCCCCAGATTCAAAATCAACCCTTCCATCTCCTTCTCGGCCGAGACACTCGCCATTGGGCGACTCAGTGCATCAGGTACTAAGTTAGCCTTCCCTGGGTGATAAGCTATATCTTAATCATAGTCTGCCACCATCTCCATCCATCTTCTCTGTCTTAGGTTCAACTCTGGTTGAGTAAAGATGTATTTAAGGCTCTTATGGTCCGTAAACACTTGGAATTTTTCCCCATAAAGGTAAGACCGCCAAATCTTGAGTGCAAACACCACCGCTGCCATCTCCAAATCGTGAGTGGGATAATTCTCCTCGTGTTTCCTCAGCTGTCGAGACGCATAAGCAATCACACGTTCTTCTTGCATCATGACGCAACCTAACCCCCTCTTGGATGCGTCTGTGAACACAACATATGCCACTCCTGGCTGAGTCAATACTAGCACAGGTGTACTCATCAATCTATCCTTTAAGCTCGTAAAGCTCGCCTCGCATTCTGCAGTCCACTCGTACTTCACATCCTTGCCCGTTAGCCGAGTCAATGGCTTAGCTAAGCTTGCAAAGCCCTTCACAAACCGACGATAGTAACCCGCTAACCCCAAGAAACTCCTGATTTCTATGGGCGTTCCCGGCCTTGGCAAATTTGCGATGGCCGCAAAATTTTCTGGATCCGCTGCAACTCCTTCTTCGGAGACCACATGGCCAAGAACACAATCTTCCTTTGCCAAAAACTGCACTTGCTTAGCTTAGCAAACAGCTTATGCTCCCTCAGTTTCTCCATCACCAACCTGAGATGCCCCTCGTGTTCCTCTGGACTTTTCGAGAACACTAAAATGTCATCAATAAAAATGATTACAAACTCATCCAAGAACTTATGGAACACTCCGTTCATCAGCTTCATAAACGCCGATGGAGCATTTGTCAACCCGAATGTCATAACCATGAATTCAAAGTGGCCATACCTCGTCCTGAATGCAGTCTTTCTAATGTCTTCCTCTGCAATAGGGATTTGATGATAACCCGATGCCAAGTCAATCTTGAAGAACCATGATGCTCCCTTGAGCTGATCCAATAACTCATCGATTCGAGGTAAGGGGTACTTATTCTTTATTGTCACTTGGTTAAGTTCTCAATAATCAATGCACAATATGAAACTACCATTCTTCTTTTTGACGAACAATACTGGTGCACCCCAAGGTGAGATGCTCGGCCTAATGAATCCCTTCTCGATCAATTCCTCTAGTTGTTTTTCAACTCTGCCATTTTCGTTGGAGCCATACGGTAAGGGGCTTTGGAAATAGGAGAAGTTCCAGGCTCCAACTCTATCATAAACAGTTCATTTCACGTTGGCGGTAATCCGGTGAGCTTTTGGAATACATCTTCAAATTCTTGTACCACCGGATATTCATCCAACAACACTTCTCGATCCGCACCAGCAACGATGATCTTTGCTATGAACGACTCGCATCCTTTCTCGACCATCCGTTATGCTCTTAATGCCGATGTTACCGGAATTCCAGTCTCCTTCTTCTTCCCTTGAAACAACAGCTTCCCTTCCTTCGAGTAAAGGTCACTCGACATTCTCACAGCACAACTTAGCTCGATAGTGTGCTAGCCAGTCCATCCCAAGAATTGCTTCATACCCCTTGATTGGTAGCACAATCAGATCTCCAGGCATGTCCACATCGCCTACTACAGTTGACACACCTCGATAAATAGCATGCAACTTCACTATCTCACCACCCCCCGCATGAGCTATCCTGATGCTTTCCTCGATACCGTTCTTAGACTCCCAACGCGCAACCACTTCAGGGCGTACAAATGAATGCGACGCCCCGGAGTCAAACAAAGTGTCGGTTTCAGTCCTCCCAATACTAACAATTCCTACACGACCTTCATGTATTCCCTATGCTAAGCATTTCATTCAACCATAAAAAGATAATGTAAGGGATAGAAATTACCATCGATCGGGTTTGCCTCATTCTCCACGCCCAGCATATGCACCCTTGCTGCTACATTCTGCCTCTTAGCTGGTGGTTGCTGATCCCCTCCCGGGCGTTCACCACGCGCACGAGCTTGTTGCGCATTCGCTGGTGCTCTGCAGTCTCGCGCCAGATGTCCAGCAACACCACAACAATAACAATTCCCTGCGCCTCCATTAGGACAGTCCCGGATTTAATGGTCCATACTTCCACGCTTGAAGCATCCACCAGTACCCTGACGACACACACCACGATGCATCTTACCACACGTTCCATATGTAGGCACAGCCGCGCCGACCGCCTGGTTCTCAACTCGCTTAGGCCTCGACGACACCTGGTTCCTCTGTGAACGCTCATGCCTTGCAACTTCCTCCAGTCCATTCTCAACCAAAGCTGCTTTCTCAACCAATTCCCCAACGGTCTAGTAATCTCTGCTCACCATCATGGTCATAAGCTCAGGCTTCATCCCGCGCATGAACCTTTCAATTTGACGCTGCTCATCATCCATCTCCAGTCCAGCATATCTTTTGAGTCGGTTAAACTCCTGCTCGTATTCGCGCACCGATTTTGCGCCTTGACGAAGCTCAAGGAATGCGGTCTCCAACTTAATACGAGCCTCGGTTGGAAAATATTTTCTCGTGAATTCCTCCTTAAACGGCTCCTGATTGTGCACCCTTGTCGGGTCTCTGCGATGCACTCCTTGCAACCACTGATATGCATCACCCTCAAGGAAAAAGACTGCAAGGTCTATTTTGTGCTCCCCTGGGTAATGCAGCGACAGAAAGTTACGCTCCAACCGACTCCTCCATTCATCTGCTTATGTCGGCTTACACCCACCAGTAAACTGTCCCGTCTTGAGGTTCGTCATCTGGTTCATCAGCTCCAAATAGCTTGGCGCCCGCGGTCGTCCTTGCTGCACCCCATTTGCCCCCTCTGCCTCCTGCACCAAGGCTGCAACCGGAAGTTGAAGACGCTGAAACATCTGCATAGAGAATGCCTGCATCATCGGCATCATGTTGGCCATTTCCGCATCCATTGGAGGAACACCCGAGGGTGGGGTGGTATCTCGTCATTGGCCGCACCCCTTGCAACACCATCGACCCCCGCAGCACCAGTTCCATCGGTCCCACCATTTCCCACGTTCACATTCTCTTCCTGAACGTCCCTCACGTTTCTCCTAGTGTTAGCCATCTGCATCGACACTTAAGTTAGCTCACACTAACACCTGTTCATCCAACAATTCTCTTGGCCATTACACCAAGAAATCCAATAATAACGCACATTCATAACAAACATTCACATAATCGTAAACACTTATCCTTCGTGCGAGACTTAGACCATCGGTACGTTCCACAGATCCCAGTTTCGAAAAAAATGACCAGCCAGGACGGGGCTGACTGGTCAACCCCGCTCTGATATCAAATTGAAACACCCCAACCTGGAAATCTTTGCGAAGTCGTAAGATAAATTCTAAGTAAAAATAATTTGGAAATCTTTCATTAAGTAACATAAGTAAATACTGTAGTTTTAATAATAAATCCGAGTCAATATATCATAATCCTATGAAATAAGGGTCGTAAGAATTCCCATGAAAATCCCATAACAATCCCAATATTGAATACCCCGTCCCGATGGTCTTCATCGTGCCGCGCTCCGGTCCAAACAACTACTCGTCACCTGCATCACAAAAAGAGGCATGAGCATACAAAAGTACTCAGTGAGGACGCTCAATATCGCCCACTACAGTCCAATAATTAATCAATCAAATTCCCCATTCCAACCTAGCAGTCCCATTCTATCAACTTAGAATTCAATTTTGCACCATTTCTTACTTAGCCATTTTTCCTATTACTTATCCATTTTCATGCATGCAAACAAACAACCTAACATCCGGTTCTATCATTCCTTTACTTAAACATTTCCTAACATTCCGACCCGAAGGTCCATTAGTCTTTGGCCGTAGCCAAACCTTTGGCCGAAGCCAACCTATGGCCGTAGCCAAACCTGCGGCCGTATCGGTACCTGCGGCTGTAGCCGTACCTTTGGCCGTAGCCGTACCTGTGGCCGTAGCCGTACCTATGGCCGTAACCGTACCTGCGGCCGAAGCCAACCTGCGACCCAAAGTTCCATTACGACCGAAGCCCAAAACATACTTCCCTTAACTTAATCACGTTCTTGCAATCCTGTACTTTCCTTAAATTACTTCAATTCTTAATCCGTTTCTATAACATTTCCCATTTAACATTTCAATTTTTGTCGGATCAAATCTAAGTGTTTCACATAAACATCTCAATTAAACATAACATCATTTCACGCAATCTAACATGAAAATATCCTATGAACGTATGAACGTTCTTCGATCCTTGAGAACTATCTCAAAGAACGAAGAACGAACTTACCATAAACAATTTCCGTCAGACAATTTTCCTAAGAACATTATGAACAAACTTACCATAAACGAATTTTATTCAAGAACAATTTGATCCTAAGGAATCAAACAAGGCAAAATAATCTTTATTGGACTGTCACAAATCACATCCTCACCTGAATTGATCTTAAAAGATTGAAGACTCTGAACTCAATTGCCTTTTCCGGCGAAGGTTCCTAAGGTCCTCCTTGCTGGATCCTCTCTTTCCCAACTCTCTCTCTAGAACTGTGTTCTTGCTCTGACCTCTCTCTAGGACTCGATTTGAGCTGTTTCCAAAACTAAGAGCTGGATCCCTTTTATAATATCCTTGGACTCGCTCACCAAGCCGAGAATTAAGTGTAGTTTCCTTAATCGTCTTGGTCAAAACTTGCCCTTAAAGGCTTGACTGATCTACAATTATTTCCTTATATGACTCCCGCCAACCCGACCTTTCTTACGTATAATCACGTCAATAATGACTAGTCAACTTGCCTTACTTGGAACCTGCATTTTCGAATGACCGAACTTTCCTTAATTGGCTCCACGGTCCCTCGACACCTTGCTTATACTCCAATCGTTTTATGATTAGTTATCGCCATTTAGTCTTAGTTTAATAATACTTAGTTAGCAAGGATAATTTGATGGTTAAAGAAAATCGAATTCTTATTCCATTCTTGACGAATACAAGTGTTTCAACACTTAGAAATATTTTGCTCTCTTACAAAGCAACCTCTCCACGATCTTAATTTTTAAAAATAAAAATACTTCGGGAACGGGTCGTTACAGTAAGCCTCTCACCTTTAGGAGATACATATGAATCCAATATGTCACATAATCAAAAAAGACATGGAACCCGATCACAACAATTCCATAGAGATTATATACAAAACCCATGCGCGTAATTCGTACACGCCCCCAAATCGGTGAACACAAAGATGAAACTCAAATTCAAGCTTTCAATCTGGACGGTCTACCTTCTATAGTGGTTTTCGGTGCCGTTAGGTAGCATAGAAGACAGACCTCTATCATTCAACAAATTTCCTTGCTCCATACTCTCTCCTTTTTGTCCCATGGGCCCGGACAGACACGATCCGGGGAGTATTGAAGCTGGAACTAAGACTTTGGATGTGTTACTGGTGACCAATTCGACCTGCAACATGAAACTACTCCGGATCCTCGATGGCCATATCTTGGTCGATGGTCATCAAATCCAAAAGCTGTCTCTCCACAATTAATGTTGGTAAAAGTAACAGAAACTGGGTCTCCCTCTGCAACCGTTGATCCACCTCCTGCAACCATCGACCCTTTTTCTACGGCACTAGAGATAGAGGAACCTCCTTTTTCAAAACCATTTCCCCTCCTCTTGCACCTGCATCTACGGACCCTCCTCCAACAGTTTCTGTAACCAGTCGGCTTCAGCCTACATCTGCGCCTCTCACCGATAAACTGACAGCTGTTAATGAGGAAACACAACAGTTGGTCATTTTGGGTCTTGCTGAAGCTTCTGAAAAACGTGATCTCGGTGACGAACTGGAGAAAGAAACAGTCTTTGTTCAAACCATGGGAGTGTGGTTGAAACCCCTCCGATTCACCCCACCTCCTACACCACCAGTACCTTCTATGCCTAAACTCGGTGTAACAGAGGCGGTAAAAAGTAAAATAGCTTGTTTCAGGGCAACACTAAATGAGTCTATTGTCAAGGTTCATAAGCATACAAAGGAGCAATTGGTGTATCCGGTACTTTTGTGGCCAATGGCAAGGAGTCATAACACAACACATATTGGCCCCAAATCATTTTATAACCCATCACAAATTATTATGGTCCCAGAGATACCTAAAAAATATAACTATAAATCCCAGTTACACAACCACACCAAAACCCAAAGCTAACATAAACCAAAACGCAACTAAATATCAAACCCAAATCTAAGATAACCACCTCAGCAACCTTGCCACTAATATATATCATCCAATCGTGTAAGGTAACTACAAATATGTTGTTTTTTTTTTAAAGGATAGACAACCTATTTCCACAGCAAAAGTGTGTGGGAAATGAAATTCGCACTGTCAATTTCAGTAATCGGAGGATAGTCAAGAAATTCTAACTTTCCCTGAGGTACCTGATATCTGCTAAGCCAAACGTCAACTAATTAGAATACGAAAAACAGTCAAAGTAAAATAAAAATAAAAGTAAGAGAAGAGCAGTGAAGATCTTTTTCTGAATTCGAGTATGAGTGCTACAACAGGTAAAACCTTGGCTGCAAGAGCTGTCGGCATCTTTCCTAGTTCTAATCACCTAAGATCTTAAAACCTATTTTAGTCGCAGCTCGGTAACAAGAAACGAAAATTGCCTAAATAGCTGCAAGTGCTGAGTCTGCTGAGAATTTTTGTGTGTCCGCGTCCTCTCGTCTTGGCTTCTCTTATATATGCCTCCAAGGTCGATCGTCCTTCCTTTTCTGCCCCTGATTCAACTCTATCTCTCTGCAAAAATCTTCCTTATCTTCCATAATTATCTGGAAACTTATCTTCTTTTCCATTTATCTTCTGCAGAAATTAGGTAGGCCGACATTGCATTTGGGCTTATTCTCGTCCGAAATCGTAATTGGGCCTTTTGGTGCATTTTAGACCTTTTTGGGCCATTTTGTGACTTAAACGTTTTTACGATATCATTAGAAGAAATTGTTTTTCATACAATGTTGGTTTCTGTACCGTTGGTTCTATGAAATAGTAAAACGCTCGTATGATTGAGATAACATTGACGTTAAGTTAACCATTATTGTTTTATACGACCAATTCAAAGTTTTTACGAGAAGACAATTCTTTTCTATTTTTATCGTAAATTTTAACTGAAACTCCAATCGAGATGAACCAAGAACCACTCCAGTAAAGACCCAAAGAAGAGTATGACAAAGAGGATATGGTCTCGTCACCCGTGGACGATGAGACATGGGTCATGGTTTCCTCGCCCATGGCCAAAGAGATTTGGAGATAGTCTCATTGCATGTCGGCGATGAGACATGTCTGGTGTCTAATCGACCATAGGCGATGAGACATGGCTCGTGTCTTTTCATCCATGGGAAACGAGGCGTTGAGGCGATATGTTTGTCATCTGGTGAGATAAACAAGATCATGAGGTGTTTGGACACGATTGTTTCTCGTTTTTTTACTTAAGAGAGAGAAAACATTCCTGCAGTAATTTTTAAACATTGATTCCGTCTTGCCTGATTTTGACCCCAACAAGTATCATATAATAATAAATGTACACCATATTTTAACCACCTTATAATTTCACACACTATAGGTATTCTAATCAATTTTCCCAAATTAGAAAGATCAAAACTCATATCCATACAAACGAAGGTTTGTCTTGGTTTTAATGGTTTTGTACCTAAACTGATATCAAACAAGTTTGAGTCTAAACAAAATTTTAACCCTTACCAACCTGAGATCGAACTTAAAAAACCAGATCCACCCTCCTAATAAAGCTAAACTAATTCCCAAATCAATTTTCTACCCTATGAACTTTAAAATCTAAACTCTAAAAACTTGTAAACCGCTCTGTGTTGGTTTTAGTTTGTACCTAAGACAATAGGTGGATTTGGATTTAAATTATTTGAATTGGGGATAAATAAGTTTGATTAGTTTTCATATGTATAATTAGGACGAGGTTGAAAGAAGGTGCACATTGGTTACCATATGATACCTCTGGCGTGGAAATAGCTCGTTTATCCCTTTCCGTCATGTTTTATTTTCAATTTCTATAATTTATTTCCAAGTTTGTAGGAACGTGTAGTATGTATCCAATATAAATAAAAAAGTGCAAAAAAGGTAGAAAAATTCGCTTGAAGGTTACTTGTCTTTGTGTATATTTCAACTGTTCTTGATCAACAATGATTGGCCTTTAATTGGGGACCTACCAAAGGTTTTTATTTTTATTTTTAAATTAGTGGTGGGTCTGTCCTACGCGTGGAATAATGTTAACTAGTTGTTTCCGGAGCTTAATGAAATTTCGTATATTTGTTTCAAATAGATTAAATCCTTATTGCTAATGGAGTTTGGTGGCTGATATAAGCCATTAAAACCAAAACAAAATTTGTATCTGTGTGGATACTAATTTGGGGGAAAACGATTAGCATACTTAAAAAATGTGTATAATTAGGATGAGGTTGAAAGATAATATACATTTATTACTATATGATATTTCTGGTGTGAAGATGTGTCGTTTAACCGTGAAAGGGAAATTGGATCACTCTTCTCCTACATAACAGAAAGAAAAGTCGTGATCTCTTTATTTTCATAAGCATAGGAAATAACTTGAAGAGTAAGGCAGAATACTCAGTCCTTGAACTTTGGTTTAGCATTTGCCAATTGCAGTCTCATCAATACTCGGGCTCTCGGAAAGAACCTTGTCTTCAAAGTTCGTGTTGAATAGATGAAAACTTTACTTGAATTGCTTCTCGTCCTTTCATGTTGATACCTCTTGTCATAGATGTTTCTCGACAAGCTACAACTCCAAGACCAATACCAAACTGTTTCCATGGTTCATTATTTGAAATAAATTTTCATTCTTTTTAATGAAACAAAACAAGTTAGAGCCCAAACTGAAATCATAATCCATTGTTGTAAAGCAAACCAGGTTTTTTTTTTTAAAAAAAAAAAAACACTTGGAAGATGATAGAAAAAACGTTTTTTTAAAAAAAACTATAAAATAATGGAACAGTTACAGATATTAATCCATACCAAAGAAATGATGTTGAACTTGATCAACAAACCCGAGTAGAAAACAGTAAATTTTTTTAACACAATGAAAAGAAAAATCGTTGGATAGATTTTTGGTTTTGAAGAATGGCCGTTCGTCTAGGGTTCTTGATAATTGTTCATTCATCGAGAATACCGATAACAGGTAAGATGAGAAATATAAATTTTTTGATACGACAAAGTTGTCTGGATAAAAAAGTACTTTGATACCACTGACAGGTCCTCTATTAAAGGAAATCAATGTTGATAAGAACAATCAAAATAGGTACAAACACAAGTACCTTTCAGGCAAATTTCTCTGCCTTTTCTTTTTGGCATTTTTTTAATTTATATAGGAAACAAATTGGAACTACGCATTCCTACGAAATTGGAAAAACATAATAGAAAATGAAACCAAAACGTGAAAGGGAAAGTGGATTGTGAGAACCAAAATTCAAATCGTCGAGTTCCGTAATCAGAGGAAAGCCATGAAACCCACGAAACCCTGACTTACCTTCAGGTCCACATTCTCTGCGAGAACCAATGAAAACTGACCAAATAAATGAGAAAAATATGAAAAGATAACAAAACGAATTTAGAAAATAATAGATTTCCATTTCGAATTTGCGTATGAGGGTTCCAGAGACAAGCATGTATGGAAACGAGATTACAAAGGAAATAGTCTAACACAAGCAGCATAACGAGACTAAGTTTGCTAGCACTACCACCTATGTTGAGAAAAACCTATGTGGCCACAACTCGCTTACAACTAGACAAAAAAGGTGAAAACGGTTTTAAAGATTCTGGATTGGACCTTATGAAAGGCTGCCTACGTCACCAGTTCGAGGATCAAGCCGATCGTAGTTCAATTAAAAGATTGGAATAAGAGAACGAACTGCCTAGGCGAGTTCGTCTAGTAATCAAGTGCCAGTCATAGAAACCGAACTTGTCGAGAATAAAGCCTATGGTTTCTAAGTGCAGAGAGTTATAGAGTCTAAAAAAATCCTCCTTTGCACCTCTCGCCTTAGCATCCCTTATATAATCCTCCTAGGTCAGTTTGCTGTTTTTTTTTCTACCCGCGAGTCATGTTTATCGCTTTGAAAAAATATTCCATTTTTCTTCGATCTTCATGATTATCCCTCGAAATTTAAAATTTATCTTCCGGACTTGAAATTTATCTTCTCCTGCAAACAATAGATAAACCTTCATAGTATACTTGGGGTCAATCCCATCAAAAATCGTAAGTGGGCTTTTAGCCGCATTTTAGAGCTGTTCATGCCGTTTTCCGAACTTCAACGTTTTTACGATTTCTCCAAGAGAAAACATTTGGTACGACGTTGGTTTTATAAAGAATTCAAATTACTCGTGTAGTTGAGGCAACTTCGGTTTTAAGTCAATCGTTGCCGTTTTATACGAACAATTTGAATTCATACGAGAAAACAAGTCTTTATGATTTTTATCGTAAAGTTCCAACAGTAACTCCAATCAAAGATGAAACAAGAGATAGTGTGATCGAGGTTCAAAAGAGACACTGATTGAAACTGAGACGGATGGTGGTGATCCAACTCGCCTGATGGCGAGCTGGACATGGTCGATCCAACTCGCCTGATGGCGAGCTGGACATGGTCGATCCAACTCGCCTGATGGCAAGTTGGACGTGGTCAATCCAACTTGCTACCAGGCGAGTTGGATGGAGACAATCCAATTCGCTATCAGGCGAGGTATACAAGCTGGTCCAACTCGCCTGATGACCAGTTGGATGGGGACAGTAGGAGAGTTGGATTGGGTAATCCAACTGGCGTGATGGCGAGCTGGGATTGGTCCGTTCAACTTTCCGTCGGGTGGGTTGGACACGGTTGTTTTGGTCGTTCCGTTGCTCGATTGTCCTTTTCGATAGTTTGTCGTCAAATCCTTTTTGAATTTGTACAAGGTTCTAGTTGTGGTTTCCCACGCTTTTTGTTTTCTCTTTTTAAAAGACGATTATTTTCAGGATTTTTCAGACATTGATTTTTGTCGTGACCGATTTTGACCCAAACATGGCTCACTTCTACATAGCATGAACTAAAAAATGTGTATAGTTAGGATGATATATATTTATTACTATATGATACTTCTGGTGTGAAAATAAGTCGTTTAACCGTGAAAGGGAAAGTGGATCACTCTTCTCCTACATAACATAAAGAAAAGCCGTGATCTCTTTATTTTCATAAGCATAGAAAATAACTTGAAGAGTAAGGCAGAACACTCAGTCCTTGAACTTTGGTTTAGCATTTGCCAATTGCAGTCTCATCAATACTCGGGCTCTCGGAAAGAACCTTGTCTTCAAAGTTCGTGTTGAATAGATGAAAACTTTACTTGAATTGCTTCTCGTCCTTTCATGTTGATACATCTTGTCATAGATGTTTCTCGACAAGCTACAACTCCAAGAACAATAGAAAATTGGACACGGTTGCCGTCGGGTGGGTTGGACACGGTTCTAATTGGAGAGATCTATTGCTTTCATGTTTAGTTCCACCGTTCAGCTTGCCGTCGGGTGGGTTGGACACGATTGTTTTGATCATTACGTTGCTCGATTGTCCTTTTCGATAGTTTGCCGTCAAATCGTTTTTGAATTTGTACAAGGTTCTAGTTGTGGTTTCCCGCTCTTTTTGTTTTCTCTTTTTAGAGGAAAATTATTTTCAGGAATTTTCAGACATTGATTTTCGTCGTGACCGATTTTGACCCCAACATGGATCACTCCTACATATCATGAACTGAAGTCGTGATCTCTTTTTGCATAAACATAGGAATTAACTTGAAAAATAAATGAGTATAGGCAGTCCTTGAACTGTGGTTTAGATGTTTCTTGAAGAGGTAGAACCTCTAAGACCAATACCAAACTTTTCATGGTTCATTATTGGAAATAAACTCTCTTTCTTTTTAATGAAACAAAACAAGATAGAGCCCAAACAGAAATCATATTCAATTTGTTGTAAAGAAAACCAGTTTTAAAAAAAAATCTTGGATATGATAGAAAATACTTATAAAAAAACTAAAAATTAATGGCAGAATTACAGATATTAGTCCATACAAAAGAGAGGATGTTCAACTTAAAGTAATCAAATCGTGATTGTGTGTAAGCTCGAATCTTAGCTAGAAAACAACACAACTCTGTATAAAGAACATCTCATGCTTAGAAACTTGCTCAA
Organism: Moricandia moricandioides; assembly: GCA_905132885.1. Taxonomy (NCBI): domain Eukaryota; kingdom Viridiplantae; phylum Streptophyta; class Magnoliopsida; order Brassicales; family Brassicaceae; genus Moricandia; species Moricandia moricandioides. The sequence continues at coordinate 60,802 of CAJHQQ010002612.1, forward strand.
AACTAAACGCTTGAATCTATATAGAATGTCACAACTCGACAGCAATATATATAGCAATAGATCTCTCCAATTTCCTCTAGTAGTTAGATAAATCCTAGTACTATAAGGATTATATGCAATTGGCATTGTTTTAGAGTATTTATAGGTCTAGGTACTTATTGGAAACAATTAGAGATTTTGGACTATTTTGGAGCAATCAGGATTGCCTAGCAGAAACTAATATTCGGATCCAGATTTATGAATAGACCATCGATCGACGTCACACACTGTGCGTCGATGGACGGTGAAGTCCGCAGAAAGATTGGTGAAGGCTTGAGAAATTACAAGTTTTACCCAGAAGTTTCATTAATTGCAAGACAAGTCCCTGACCAAAATTTAGATTATTTATTAGGGTATTATATCTTTGTTAAGCCATAAGTTGAGTAGCCGAAAAGTTAGAAGGCCTAAGAGAGAGTTTTAGTTGGAACATATTGCTACATCTATTGGAGATAAAGATCTAATCACCATTTCAAAGAAGATCTTGAACTTCTTATCTTCTTACTCAGTTTATTCTATGCA
>CAJHQQ010002613.1:0-61343 GCA_905132885.1 Moricandia moricandioides
ATATATATATATATTTATTGGTGCATTTGCTCAAACATAAACCTTAATTAAGAACAGACTTGGTAATTATTGAACTGTCATATTTTTGGACATGAAAGGTCTGGTTATACATCTTTATAACCACATCGCTTGAATGACTAAAACAAATATATCCCAAGAATGCTTGTTGCAAACAAAAAGAAAAAAGCAATTATTTTCTTTGGATGGTTAAATAGTATTGCAAAAGTTAACTTTACAAAAATATGTTTGATATGTTTCACAAAACTTTGCAACTTTTTTGGTGAAGACTTTGTAACTTTTAACAAAGCTTTAATATATGGAAAACGTATTTTTTACAAAAGACGAAACAATCTGAGTGGCTAAACTATTCACGCTCCGCGATAATAAGTCTAAGACACACATGCAATGCAAATAGTATTACAGTATGTGAACATACGATATGATCTCATCAATTAGAATTGAACGATAGCCTACGAGTATCGTTCAGTTGATTATGCCTTATGCGATACAGTTAATCTCTACTAAACTCGTTCACATGATATTGATTGCTAGTCTCCTGATTAACAGAAGAGGCCCAGTTTAGATATTGAACGATGACATGGAAAACTCTTGCGGTAGGATAACTTTAGAGAACAGAGTTGGCAGGGAAAGTCTTTTGGTCAACAGTCGCAGCCAAGATATCGGAATTAACTCGAGTGTGGGCCACTTCCATCCTAATACCTCCAACATTTCCATTGCCAAATTATAGGAATTTTCATCATACATACGCAAGTATCTACAGACTTTCAACGATGAACAAGCTGACAACACGGTGAATTATATATGCCGACACATGACAATTCAGCATGAGTAAGTTCATCCCAAATATGTGCTATCAAACTAACAGTTATTGAGATATAGTTCTCTCATATCTTAAAAAGTACATAATATTATTATATACACTCATGAAATACTCATTAAAACACATTAACTAGTGCTATTTCAGACAGACAGACATCAATAGTTATGCAATATCGTAAAATAGCAGATAAGTATTCAAAACAATATGTACACTATTCGGGTATATCTTTCGGAAGAATAAGTTTTAAAGTGTTGTCACTAAAGAAATATATTCTTTAATAAATAACGACCAGATACACTCAGATTTATTTATTTTTGTGTTGAAAACTTATATATATACCTTGAATATATACGTGATAACTTATTTATATGTGTGTGTTTTTCTTCTGGACATTTTATATGATTTCACTCAACTGTAGCTCTACCCCATAACTTTAATTTATGTCTAGATTAATTAACCTTAACAGTGTCATATATATAGTTATATTATACTCCTTTAATAACATAATATATGTTGTTATTCAAGTTTTATTTAAAGAATTATTTATTTATGACACAATCTTAAAATTGTAGTGTATCTTATATAAATACACGATATATATGGTTTGCGCACAATCTGCAGCTAAAAACATGAGACTTTCCTGCTCTCAGCTGTTACAATGTCGTTCACCTTGATTCTTTTACGCTAGATATGTGTTGCTCGGCGCTCGCATATGTATGCCTCTTTTTGTTTGTCTACGTAGCGATTACACATGGTGACAGAAGAGACGGAAGGATGGTGAGAGACATGGTAAAAGGGGTATTAATAATGAGAGGGGACACATGGCAAATCATGGTCAGAAACACAAATCTCACGCGAGTGTGCTGTATACTCGCCAAATCATACCTACACTATTACTGCTTTGTCAAATAACTAGGAAAAATATATATGTAGCTTTCATTTTAAATTTAAGGGATGATCTCCATGTAAACATTGACCTAAAAAAACGCAATTACATATAAAGTATATACAATATCAGCATTGTTATAAAGCCACAAACGAAACGTGAAAAAAAGAGAGAAAAAAGGAACTTGGTGAGCAAGCAAGTAAAAATCGCGTGGGACAGGCTCCCAGATTCACTCTTCCGGATAGAATGGTTAAAATTTGTAATGATACGCCATCACTCTCTGTCAGGTTTTGGTTTCTTTAAAAATGCGGAACCCAACGGCAATGATGCGTCTCTGGCGTAAATACCAACGAGATAAATAGACCTTTCCCATGTAAGTGCATGAGGTATAAATTAAAACACAGGATAGATATGTATACGCACACGTAATAGCCTTTGTGTGGGAGTGATCATTAAAATCTATTTATTAGTATTACTAATTTACACGTACTATTATTTTTATTTTTTCTCTATTGGGGGGACGAGAAGAAACCATCAACTTTATCCACTTTATTTGCAGCAGAGTTCTGCATTTCAATTTCAGTCCAGTAGCATCCTTCCTCCTTCTCGCTTCCTTTACGAGACTCTCTCGCCACACTTCTTCCTTTCTCATCTAAACCCATAAATTTCTCTTTCACTTTCATGGGGTGTTCTTCCTTCAACCAAGCATATTTCGACTGGATACTTGCATGAATTTGAGTGTCTCTGAAGGTCCCAGAACGCTGTTTTCTCCTCTCTCTCGTTCTGATCGTTCTAGCGTCAAGTAATCAAAAGTTTCTTAGTCAGAGATGATTACCTTACTTGCAACAACCTTCCTATCTTGTTCATCACGCAGACTTCATCACCACTACGCGTATTCGCTCTGTTTCCGTTAGATATTCTGTTCTGTCGACTGTGTCGTTAGCTGTGTTAGCAATAATGACTTCCGATTCGGTTTGTTTTTTCGTGTGTGTCACTGAGGCTCCGATTTGGTTTGTTGCGGTTAAGCTCTGAGTAAGCCCAAGGACATCGATCATTTAGTCTACGTACTTTATCAGGGTGGTTCGAGCGTACGATGATTCCTGCCCTGCCTGCTACGCGCTTTAGTGTTGTTTGGCCATTTTCTCAATGTCTGAATGCTTAGAGATTTTTATCGGAAGCTGTTACTTTACTCGATGAATGTTGTGTTAACGATTCACTAACGCGTCTCGTTTTGACAAATATTTTTTGATTCTTTTACGTTTCAGGTGAGAAGCAATGAGTGCAGAGAGGAAGCCGCTGCGTCTGGATAGCTTTAACTCTTGTGGACTGGGACTATGAGGAATCTTCAGAAGGAGATCTGTGTGGAGTTATATTTGGATGCAAGTTCAGCACTAACAAGGAGTGTTACGCTAAGAAACTGTTTGGTTAGTTGGCTCTGTTAAGTTATAATACTTTTGAGGCTTTGTTGGATCTTGAAACTGATGCTTCTGTTTTGTGACCAGGTTTGCCGGCTGCTCACATGGCGTATATCAAGAACGATTGATCTGGTTTGACGTCTGTTCCTGTTCAACTACAGTGATAGAACACTTCATGGTATCTTTGAAAGCTGCAAGTGAGGGACAGTGTTGAACATTGATCCCAAAGCTTGGTCTCGTAATGGACTGATCCGAGTCCTTACTCCCTGCTCAGGTATGTACTGTTTACTACAGAACATTTTGTTTAGTTGATCTCATAGGTTGATTCACCAATGTAATCTCGTTCTGTAAATGCTTATTTACACAAACGTAAAGGTAAGAGTCAGAGTGAGGTGTGAGCCCTTGGCTGAAGAAATAGTTTTTAGTCCAGTGATTGCTGATAATTACGCAGGGTGACAAGGTGTTTTTGGTTGGAGCTTGACGAGATGCAGACAAACAAGCTGCCGTTTGTATTTCACCTCGCCGTATGTACGAGGGCACCGTCAACATCAAAATATGTTGCATCACCATCCAGGAAGGCTATGTCCGGCATCTCTCTTGTGGAGATGTGACTTAGGAGGCAACACGGTTGATAAGTGGATAATGTGGGCAGCAATGGGTGTCAGGAGGAATAGACGGAGACCTATACGCTGGCTCCAGATAGCCTAAACTCATATGGGAATTGGTGCGTGAAGGAATCTTGAGAAGAGAGATTCGTGTGGAGTTATATTTGGATGCAAGTTCAGCACTATCAAAGAGTGTTACGCTAAGAAACTGTTTGGTTAGTTGTCTCTGTAAAGTTATAATCTTTTGAGGCTTTGATCTTAAAAATTGATTCTTGTTTGTTACCAGGTTGCCAGCTCCTCACATGGCGTATATCAAGAACCAGTTGATCCTGGTTTGGAAGCTGTTTTTCTGTTAACTACAGGGATAGAACACTCATGGTATCTTGAAGCTGCAAGTGAGGACAGTTGAACATTGATCCCAAAGGCTTGGTCTCCTAATGGGACTGATCGATTCCTTACCCTGCTCAGGTATGTACTGTTTACTACAGAACATTTTGTTTTAGTTGATTCACCCACATATAACTCGTTCTGTAATGTTCTGTGAACGTAGCAAACATTCTTATGCGTTCTTCGTTTACTGATTGTTGCTAATAAACCCTCAGATTTCTCAGAAACAGTGACGCTGCTTCTTGGCTTGTATTATAGATAGCCGACACGCGCTTACTATATTTATTTATTAAATATACAACATAATTCTCTTCTGGTGATCGAGGATTGTTGATGCATGATGATTAGTGTTGTACGACAAAACCATATAGGGTGTTGCTCGTTTACTTCTTCCTTCTGCAATCTTCATATACTCTTTAGTGCTTCTCTCAGTTTCTTCTTGTTAATGTCTCAGTGATTGATCTTATTTTCTCTACAGCACTTGCAGAGCGAGTATTATTTGCTGATACTTTGACCAAGATATGGTATAATGCACAACGGCCAGCACTTTATTTTCAAGCTTACTAATGATATGCTCACTATATTGTGTCTTAGCTCTCTTTTTGCTTTTAATCCGTTTTTCAGGTGTATTTTGTGCCAATTTGATAATACACACGAGATTGAGCTTGCTCACAAGGAGTTTGGGATAGCAAGTGACTGATCAGCTAGCCTCAGTTAGGCTGCGTGTTCTTCCTTCTTCAATGGTCGATTCTGCTCGACCCCATTTTTTTGTGATTGGCTTTTCTCTATTGCTATAAAGTGAGCTGCATAGTCTTTCACACTGTTTAGCGCGCTGGCATGGCGACAATATTAAGTCGTCGATGTGCTTTGCGCTTTATTTCATAATCCGACGAAGCAACGGTACTAAGCTGCCTCTTCTCTTCTTTGCTTTTAAATGTTATTGTGTGGTCATTTGTCTACATAAAAACTTCCCTGCTTTTGAAAAGAAGACATGACTATAACTAAAACTCATATGATCGCTGTTTCCACTTTTCTTCTTTGTCCATCAGCTGCAAGAACTGATGCAATACAATGCCTGCCCCTGATTTTCCAAGCTTACTAATGATGCTCCACTATATTGTGTCTTAGCCTCTCTTTTTGCTTTTAATCGTTTTTCAGGTTGATTTTGTGCCCACTTTGATCAATACAACGAGATTGAGCCTGCTCACACAGGAGTTTGGGATGGCAGTGACTGATCAGCTAGCCTCAGTTAAGGCTCGTGTTCTTCCTCTTCCAATGGTGATTCTCTCGCATTTTTTTGTGATTGCTTTTCTATATTGCTATAAAGTGACTGCATATCCTTTTCACAACTGTTTAGGCTGGCATGGCGACAATATTAAGTTGGTCGATGTGCTTTGCGCTTTATTCCATAATCCAGAAGCAACGGTACCAAAGCTACCTCTTCTCTTCTTTGCTTTTTAAATGTTATTGTGTGGTCATTTGTCTAACATAAAAATTCCCTGCTTTTGAAAAGAAGACATGACTATAACTAAAACTCATATGATGCTGTTTCACTTTCTTCTTTGTCCCATCAGCTGCAAGAACTGGTGCAATACTGCCTGCCCTGATTTTCCAAGCTTACTAATGATGCTCCACTATATTGTGTCTTAGCTCTCTTTTTGCTTTTAATCGTGATTTTTCAGGTTGATTTTGTGCCCAAGCTTTGATCAATACAACGAAGAATTGAGCTAGCTACCACCAGGAGTTTGAGATGAGCAGTTGACTAGATACAGCTGGCCTCAGTTAAGGCTCGTCGTTCTTCCTCTTCCAATGGTGACTTCCTGCTCTCGACCCGCATTTTTTTGTGATTGCTTTTCTCTATTGCATATAAAGTGACTGCATATCCTTTCACTGTTTAGCCTGGCATGGCGACAATATGTAGTTGGTCGACATGTGGCTGCGCTTATTCCATAGATCCAGAAGCAAGCGGTACCTCAAAGCTACTCTTCTCTTCTTTGCTTTTAAATGTTATTGTGTGGTCATTTGTCTAACATAAAAACTTCCCTGCTTTTGAAAGAAGACATGACTATAACTAAAACTCATATGATGCTGTTTCCCTTTCTTCTTTGTCCATCGCTGCAAGAACTGATGCAATACATGCCTGCCCTGATTTCCAAGCTTACTAATGATGCTCCACTATATTGTGTCTTAGCCTCTCTTTTTGCTTTTAATCGTTTTTCAGGTTGATTTTGTGCCCAATTTGATCAATCAACGAGATTGAGCCTGCTCACCGAGTTTGGGATGGCAGTGACTGATCAGCTAGCCTCAGTTAAGGCTCGTGTTCTCCTCTTCCAATGGGTGATTCTCTCGACCCCATTTTTTTGTGATTGCTTTCTATATTGCTATAAAAGTGACTGCATATCCTTTCACACTGTTTAGGCTGGCATGGCGACAAATATTAAGTTGGTCGATGTGCTTTGCGCTTTATTCCATAATCCAGAAGCAACGGTACAAGCTACCTCTTCTCTTCTTTGCTTTTAAATGTTATTGTGTGGTCATTTGTTAACAAAAAACTTCCCTGCTTTTGAAAAGAAGACATGCTATAACTAAAACCAATATGATGCTGTTTCCACTTTCTTCTTTGTCCCATCAGCTGCAGAACTGATGCAATACATCCTGCCCCTGATTTTCCAAGCTTACTAATGATGCTCCACTATATTGTGTCTTAGCCTCTCTTTTTTGCTTTTAATCGTTTTTCAGGTGATTTTGTGCCCAACTTTGATCAATAACAACGAGATTGAGCCTGCTCACCAGGAGTTTGGGATGGCAGTGACTGATCAGCTAGCCTCAGTTAAGGCTCGTGTTCTTCCTCTTCCAATGGTGTTCTCTCGACCCCCATTTTTTTTGTGATTGCTTTTTCTATATTGCTATAAGTGACTGCATATCCTTTCACACTGTTTAGGCTGGCATGGCGACAATATTAAGTTGGTCGATGTGCTTTGCGCTTTATTCCATAATCCAGAAGCAACGGTACCCAAAGCTACCTCTTCTCTTCTTTGCTTTTAAATGTTTATTGTGTGGTCATTTGTCTAACATAAAACTTTCCCTGCTTTTGAAAAGAAGACATGACTATAACTAAAACTCATATGATGCTTGTTTCCAACTTTCTTCTTTGTCCCATCAGCTGCAAGAACTGATGCAATACATGCCTGCCCTGATTTTCCAAGCTTACTAATGATGCTCCACTATATTGTTGTCTTAGCCTTTTTTTGCTTTTAATCGTTTTTCAGGTTGATTGTTGTGCCCACTTTGATCAATAACAACGAGATTGAGCCTGCTCACCAGGAAGGTTTGGGATGGCAGTGGCTACTGGATCAGCTAGCCTCAGTTAAGGCTCGTGTTCTTCCTCTTCCAATGGTGATTTCTCTCGACCCATTTTTTTTGTGATTGCTTTTCTATATTGCTATAAAGTGACTGCATATCCTTTCACACTGTTTGGCTGGCATGGCGACAAATTTTATAGTTTGGTCGATGTGCTTTGCGCTTTTCCATAATCCAGAAGCAACGTACCAAAGCTACCTCTTCTCTTCTTTGCTTTTAAATGTTATTGTGTGGTCATTTGTCTAACATAAAAACTTCCCTGCTTTTGAAAAGAAGACATGACTATAACTAAAACTCATATGATGCCTGTTTCCACTTTCTTCTTTGTCCATCAGCTGCAAGAACTGGTGCAATACATGCCTGCCCTGATTTTCCAAGCTTACTAATGATGCTCCACTATATTGTGTCTTAGCCTCTCTTTTTGCTTTTAATCGTTTTTCAGGTTGATTTTGTGCCCAACTTTGATCAATACAACGAGATTGAGCCTGCTCACCAGGAGTTTGGGATGGCAGTGACTGATCAGCTAGCCTCAGTTAAGGCTCGTGTTCTTCTCTTCAATGGTGATTCTCTCGACCCATTTTTTTGTGATTGCTTTTCTATATTGCTTATAAAGTGACTGCATATCTTTTCAACACTGTTTAGGCTGGCGATGGCGACAAATATTAAGGTTGGTCGATGTGCTTTGCGCTTTATTCCATAATCCAGAAGCAACGGTACAAAGCTACCTCTTCTCTTCTTTGCTTTTAAATGTTATTGTGTGGTCATTTGTCTAACATAAAAACTCCCTGCTTTTGAGAAGAAGACATGACTATAACTAAACTCATATGATGCTGTTTCCACTTTCTTCTTTGTCCATCAGCTGCAAGAACTGATGCAATACATGCCTGCCCCTGATTTTCAAGCTTACTAATGATGCTCCACTATATTGTGGTCTTAGCCTCTTCTTTTTGCTTTTAATCGTTTTTCAGGTTGATTTTGTGCCAACTTTGATCAATACAACGAGAATTGAGCCTGCTCACCAGGAGTTTGGGATGGCAGTGAACTGATTCAGCTAGCCTCAGTTAGGCTCGTGTTCTTCCTCTTCCAATGGTGATTCTCTCGACCCCATTTTTTTTGTGATTGCTTTTCTCTATTGCTATAAAGTGATGCATATCTTTTCACACTGTTTAGGCTGGCATGGCGACAAATATTAAGTTGGTCGATGTGCTTTGCGCTTTATTCCAATAATCCAGAAGCAACGGTACCAAAGCTACCTCTTCTCTTCTTTGCTTTTTAAATGTTATTGTGTGGTCATTTGTCTAACATAAAAACTTCCCTGCTTTTTAAAAGAAGACATGACTATAACTAAAACTCATATGATGCTGTTTCCACTTTCTTTCTTTGTCCCATCAGCTGCAAGATTTCTGCCTATTGTTTCTATTTGTTTTGAGTGGGACATCAAAATTTTGTCCTCACATCTTTTTTGGCTGTGTGTTCTAGGAAATGGTGGGTGGAGCAAGAGTTGCTACGACAAAAAGATTTTGATCCTGGGTCGGAATCTGGAGAGCTGGAAGTGGGATCCTCTGTTCCAAATGCTACTGTTGCTGAGAAGTCAAAGAGACGCTGGACATCAAAGAGGCATCTGAAGAAGCTACTTTTCACAATATGATAAAGCTGAATGGAGTAAGTGTTTATACTATTGCATTTACATTTTAAGCATAAAGGGTTAACTGCGGTTGTCCTAGTTCTCTGATTTTTCTTACTTGGGTTAATTTTATGACGATCTCCAGGTATATTGGTGCCTGCTGGTCGATACATTAGGGTAGATTCCCGGTTGAAGGGAACATAGTTTGCATCACCAGCATCAGTTTCAGCGACAAGAACTGTCACGACAACTATTTGTTGTATGATGATCTCCAAGCCCCGGAGTGTGAGTTGTATGTGGGAATCAACAGCACCAAATCAGAGTTTCTGATTGGCAACCTCAACGCACTCACTCGGCGTCAGCTCGACTTCATTCTTCCACTGGTATTTAGTGAAGGATTTACCCTCGGGCATAGTGCTTATTCAACTATCCGGTTTGTTGGATACGTATACGTTCAACAACCTCAACCACAGCCACAGCCACAACCAATAGAACAAGATATCCAAGGATGGCCATTTGATATTGATCTAACTGCCAAGGTTATTCTTATAATCATACTCATTTATTTTTATTCTCTAATTTGTACCATTCTAACATCTTGCATATGTTTTTGCAGATATTGTCAATGTCAGGTAGCATTGTCCAAGTGGCTCAAGCAGAGGCAGTTTCCTGGTTATTCTACATGGCGGGTCACACTTCGGTTGCCTACGAAAACATCAACCTAAGCAACCATGTGACTGCTGAAGATCTCACTGCACTTATGTGCATGCGCCGTGCAGGTGGTCAAATAAGGTACGAGTACAAACTATCATATTTATTTACCTTTTTTGTGCTGGATTAATTATCAGTTTGAGAATTTTTGCTTTATTAATAGGGTCTCTTGTGATCGGCCTCTCTGGAAATTACAACCCCAATCACTTATTTACAAACAGGGTTCTAGAACCATTCCAATATCTAGGGTAAAATTTTTATTATTGGATACTATGTTTTTTGTTTATACTTATTCAATCGGTGTTCGTCTTTCTCTTTTGTTCTTTCACCAGGGGGCTTTTAACCAAGCTTTGGCTATTCAGACTACCACAGCTCAGTTCCATGGAAGATTTGATTCCTGTATTTGCTCGCTGCTCCCTGCTGAAGGATTTTGAGCTGCACACTGTAGCGGCGGAGAATGAAGAGTAAGTTTCATGTTTTTTTAAATAAAAATGCTTATAAAGATATAGTTAAATATAGATTTGTGTATAACCATATTTCCTATTCTAGGTATTTACATTATTCTTATTAGGTTTTGGAGATATGGTTTGGGATCAGCTAACGCCATCTTAATAAACAAGTGAACGTCATCAATTCATAAGTTGTCAAACCTTCATTTTAATTATCTATCTTTCCTTCTTGTTTTGTAGAGGATTTCCATACGATACAATTCCACTTGAGATTGTGCTACAAAATGTAGCGGTACCACTGTCAGCAATTAGAGCGGTTAGTCTACGATGACATTGATGGTACCGGTATATTGTCGGGCATGGCTGTAGACGTCTTGTTGCAGTTTGTGAACAACTGTCCAAGGATCAAAGATCTCGGTCTTCGTTCTGTCTATGTGGAAGACAACCAATTGAGAATCATCCTCGAGGTATTTGTGTGGTATTTAATTTAACTGGGAATAATTTGTTTGACAAATATGTTATGGGAAATATGCAGGGTTTTAGAAGACTAACAAAGCTGGATTTGACTAAGTCGTCGGGATTTAACGGGAGCTTCTTAGTGTGAGTTTATGTGCTAGTTTAATAAAGTTTTGATTTGAAATTTGTTTCTGACTTTTGGTGGTTTATATCTTACAGACAAGTTGCTAATTATGATGGTATAGTGCTTGAAAATTTGAAGCTTGATACATGCTATCAAATCACAGAGGTAAGTGGCTTTAGGTTATTTTTGTATATAGATAGACTAAACTAAATCTTTATATGAAATATTTATGCAGGAGCTGCTTGGACTATTTTTCATGCGCTTACGTGAAGGAAGCTATTCACACATGCGTAGGCTTGTAAGTTTTTTTCTTACTTGAGTTTGTTTGATTTTCAGTTACATGAGTTGGTTTGATTTTCATTGATTTTATTTTTTTTGCTTTAAAGTTGGTAAGGGACCGAGATGATGAGGGAGGAGAGTTAGAGTTGGGATTTGAAGAGCGGACTCATGTTGCCGAGCTGCGCAATGATAGACCCGAGATTGATATAGAAACAGATTTGTAAGTATTTCTCTCTAGTTCTTTGTAAACTAATTATTGCCGGTAAATTGAATGAACATTTTTTTTGTGGGCAGTGTGGTGGGACCTGAAGAGGTCCCTGCGTATCTAGTGCACAGGAGGAAATACATTTACTGGTGATGATACACTACAAGCCACACGTTGATTTGCAAACAAACTCTGATAAAATCTTTTAATATAGGAACTTAATCTTTGTTTTGGGATTAGCTTATGGCATCCATTCATGGATTTGTTATATCTTTTATGTTTGATACTCCTTTTTGTTTAAGAGAAAACTGATAAGTATGAGCCTAAAGAGATTCTCTTCTTTACTTGTCATCATCCATCATCATCGCTCTAGTTTTCATTTTTTTTTTGTAGCTGTTACCTTCTTTTTTCCTTTAAATAACCGAACGGCTTGAGTTGAATAAGTTTCAACCTTTCTATAAATGTCTCTTACAGGACTCTCTAGTCTTGATTTATTTTGCATGTGGTGAATAATATGGACACGGAGATCTTGGAAGTGTTTGCATACTTTCCTCCTTGGCTCTTGCTGTGTATATCAAAGCCTTCGTCTTGTTGTCACTCAAGAAGAATATACTAAACCAGCCCAGCCGTGCTTCTAATGGGGCTGGACGACACATCCCTGAAACTCTTTCGCAATATTCTGACGAGCTCGAATGGATCTCTGACTCTTGGTTCTGAGAAGATCATGTCAGGAATACTTTCAGATTCTTCAGTTTATCAATACGTTTATGTTGTGACTTCATCGTCTATTTGATTCAGTGTAAACCTTCTGCTTCCGATGTTTCAAAATGGACTAACTAAGAAGGAGCTTCTTCTGGAGACAAAAGGGACAGATCATGGTGCAAGACTTCAGTTAACAACAACCAAGAAAGATTCCATATGGATTGACCAAGTCTCTGCCATGCCAGTGGATACTTACAAGGTTCTTTCTGATTAGCTATAGAGCCGTGATATGAAAAAGAATACAAATGTTGAATCTCTTGCAGGGACATGGCTTTAGAAACAATCTTTACCAGATGATGGCCGATATAAAACCCCGTTGGAAAGTTTATAAGACTAGTAGACGCACATGAAGTTTGTTTATTCATTCACTCTGGAAACGTTACGTTTCTCTGTTTCCGATCACAGAGAAGTGAATTCAAATGCTTTGGGATCGAAATCTTATAGCTTTGTCTGATGTTGTTCTGTGATTTTAAGCCTGAGGCAGCGAAAGCCACCACCAAGAGGAGTAAGGTTGAGATCAAAGAACCCAAGTGGATGACTTAGCTGATGAGTTTGGCATTGGTACACTTCGTTTGACTACTAGGCAAACGTTTCAGCTTCATGGCGTTCTGAAGCACAATCTCAAGACCGTGATGAGTTCTATTATTAGAAACATGGGTAGCACTCTGGTGCTTGTGGTGATCTGAATAGAAACGTTCTTGCTCCTGCTGCTCCTTATGTGAGGAAAGACTATCTCTTTGCTCAAGAAACAGCTGATAACGTCGCGGCTCTTCTCAGTCCTCAGTCAGGGTTTTACTATGACATGTGGGTTGATGGTGAGCAGTTTATGACAGCTGAGCCACCTGAGGTTGTCAAGGCTAGGAATGATAACTCTCATGGGACTAACTTTGTCGACTCTCCTGAGCCTATCTATGGCACTCAGTTCTTGCCAAGGAAGTTTAAGATCGCTGTGACTGTGCCTACAGATAACTCTGTTGATCTTCTCACCAATGACATTGGTCTTGTTGTTGTTTCTGATGAAAATGGAGAACCTCAGGGTTTCAACATATATGTAAGTCTCTACTTTTGCTATAACATTTCCAAATTAATAATCTTTCTTTTCCCAAAAGAAAGAATTTTCTAGATTTATTTTCGTTCCAAATGATAAATTTTCTACAAAAAGGTACTTTTAGTAGTTAATATTGATAAACTGTATACTTTTAATCAAGAAACATATTTGAATAGGTTAAATAGTGGTTGAGAGTTATTGGAAAATGTATAGTTAACTGAACAATAAATTTAGTTGTAAACATTCATTATATTTCTTAATATGCGTTACTACTCTAGAAAATCACTTTCCTAAACACAGAGAGTACTATTTTGCTAATAGTTTTTTTTTTGACCTCTTTCAGGTTGGTGGAGGTATGGGAAGAACACACAGAATGGAGTCTACTTTTGCCCGCATTGCGGAGCCATTAGGTTACGTACCTAAGGAGGATGTCTTGTATGCTGTGAAGGCCATAGTTGTCACACAGAGAGAACATGGGAGAAGAGATGATCGCAAATACAGTAGAATGAAGTATCTGCTCAGCTCCTGGGGAATTGAGAAGTTTAGAGATGTGGTTGAGCAATATTACGGTAAAAAGTTTGAGGCTTCCCGTGATTTGCCGGAGTGGGAGTTCAAGAGTTATTTGGGATGGCATGAGCAGGTTAGTAATGTTACATAGCTACTCCTGTCCTTAGAACTATCAATGTAATGGCTTACAAAACTTGCAGGGAGATGGTGCTTGGTTTTGTGGGCTTCATGTAGACAGTGGACGTGTTGGTGGTAACATGAAAAAGACACTCAGAGAAGTCATTGAGAAGTACAAACTTGATGTGCGTATCACACCCAATCAAAACATTGTGTTATGTGATATCAAGAGTGAATGGAAGCGTCCTATCACCACTGTGCTTGCTCAGGCTGGCCTATTGGTAAGCAGTTCGTTTTCATCATGGGAGACCAATCAGCTTTTTGACATTATAAGTTTGACACTCAGTGTATTAATTTGAGCAGCAACCAGAGTTTGTAGACCCTCTCAACCAAACCGCAATGGCTTGTCCAGCTTTTCCTTTGTGCCCTCTAGCTATAACCGAGGCAGAGCGTGGGATCCCCAGCATTCTAAAGAGAGTGCGAGCAATGTTTGAGAAGGTATGATAGCTAAAAAAACTAAGCCACTCAGTTTTTTATGACATAACGATGGTTTATGTGTAAACACTTTGTTGTATCAGGTTGGTCTTGAATATGATGAATCCGTTGTGGTGAGAGTAACTGGTTGCCCTAATGGATGTGCTAGACCATACATGGCTGAGGTCGGTCTAGTAGGGGATGGTCCAAACAGCTATCAGGTAATTAATTACTTCTTTGGCTAGGTTTCTTCAATGGGTTCCACCAGTAAGAACAAAAGCAGGCTCATTGTAGATTCTTTGTGTTGCTGTTTCTTGCAGGTTTGGTTAGGAGGAACACCGAACCAGACGCAGATAGCGAGAGCTTTCATGGACAAGGTGAAGATTCATGACTTGGAGAAGGTCTTTGAACCATTGTTCTACAACTGGAAACTTGGGAGACAAGCAAAGGAATCATTTGGAGAATTCACAACCCGCATGGTAAGAACTCCTTTGAAAAGATTAGAGATGTAATTTTGTCTAACTGGTAAATATTTCAGGGATTTGAGAAACTCAAAGAGCTGATAGATTCATATGGAGGATCTCCCAACAACTAAAAGAGGGAAGGGAATAAAGCTTTTCTTTTGGATTACACAAAAAAACGAAGGATCTAGTCTCTTATCTTATTTGTCACTCTTCGGTAACATGCATAAAGATTATGCTTTTGTACTTTCTATTTGAGTAGAGAGACCACCAATAAACATCTAGTCTTTTCTTTCTTTTTTTGGTATGTTTGATTGTTGTATGGACAAAATAATTACTTTCTTTTTGGGAATGGTAATGTATTTGCTATATCACACAAGATCAGGAACCATGTTCTTGAAATAAGGCTATATGTTAATAATGTTATGTTTGCTGTAATCTGATTTCAAAATTTCCTCCTAGGGGTCACCAAAACTTCTTGGTGGCAACATCGCTTAAGAGCTAGTTGTTTTCTTCTCAGTTGAGAAAACCAACTCACAACAAATGCTACCATTAACGGTCTTGTGTTTGGAAATGTAAATGATAGTGCTTGATGATACTTGCAAGCTATATCGTTTAACTATTTTGTGCATCTTTTTAATGCTCATAAGCTATATAGTTATGATTATTGATGATGTTCAAAAAGTGTTATAAATGATAACCGAAATTAGTCGAGAATTTTAGATAGTTAACAAAGTATAAGTGAAGACATGCATGTGGCACATAGTTGAATGAAATGTTCTAGGAGCTGCAACAATTTAGCTTATATTTTGATTGTCAATCATGTAGTTCATTAGCTGAATGAAGTAATATATTAGTGCTTTTGAACTTTATGTAATTAAATGGTTAATTGTGGGTATATTCTAATTATTATTTAGTTAATTTATGAATATTTGCATATGTTAGTGTCAATCAAGACGAAAAAAACATATCACCACATCAGATTCAACGATGACCCTTTGATCATAACAAGATGGATTATGATGATTTTCAAGCCGGAAGCTCTCTACATGAGCTATGTCTTTCTCTCTGATGCTTTCATTTTCATGGCTAGAGTTTGAAATACGATCGAGATTTGAATATAAGTTTTAGTTTAGAAATTTCATGGTTAGGTTTGCTGCTGTTAGACTAATTAGTTCTTCCGTGATTTTGAAGTGGTGAGTCACAACATATTGAGTGGAGTCAGATCTGATGCAATCATTCTCTACGATAATATGGCTAGTGTCCCCAAAGGTATTTTTTCAAGATTTTTACATGTGACAATAAAATAGGTTATGTCCACTTGCATAAACTAGTAATTTAGTCTCATTAGCTATACTATAAATGTAATAGACTGGATGAACATTGTTTGTACAAAGTTCAGTGTTGTTGGAGCCTATACCACAATTCAGAAACTCAACTTCAACACATAATTTATACAAAAGCCAATGGAGGAAGTTACAAGTCAGTATGGACGTTCATCCAACTCAATGTGTCTGATGCACAAATCATTCTAAACACGTAAAACATCAACAATTTCAATATTCTTTCTCAAAGATTCTCAGTTCTGATGACAAATTCATCACTCTATCTACTTTACTTTAGAAACCACTTGTTGAGATTTAGGGTTATCTCACGGAGTTATGTACATATACGTCTCTTCCTATAGAAAGCAACAATCACTCTTTTTAAAATTGGATTTTTAAATTCTTTGTTTTTTTGTTATTGCAGAATTTTTCTTCAAGCGATAGAAAGATGTAGGCCTGAGGATGGTAGAGTAAGTTGGGAAGCCATGACTAAATAGTAAACACAAGAACAAAAGTTCAAATCAAAGATCATTACGAGGTGGTGAAGAATCGCACTTGATAATTATCAGTCAACATATTGAATTAACTATTACTCAGACACTACACTGTTTGATGCTACTGAAGCTTTGATTTTTGGTTGTTACCACTTATACTGGGAGAATCCACCATCTCCTATCAGATAAAATGATGTATAGTAGTCTAACTAGAAACTACCAAGCTCTAGTTTCTGATGGTCTGACCAATACGAATATGTGTAATAGACCAATAGCCAGTTCGAATGGACAAGGGAGCAGTTTAACCAATGGCCTAGCTAATAACTACGGTGTGGAGTTCAATGGTCAATGTAGATACCAGGTTTTCATCTCAAATACACTCTTGTTTAATCGGGAAGCTTTAGATGTAGTAGAAGAATCAATAGAACATACTTATAAAGGGATATGGGAATGGAAGAAAGGGAGTGAAGGAAAAAAAGACTGGTCATTTGATTAGAGAGTGTTAAGTAGAGTATATTGCAAGCAATGTGATGATGTGTTCATCGATATATAAATTCAAAGTTTGCTTACTTCTTTTGCCTCGGTTCTGAAACGAACCAAACATGCCAGACCGAGTTGAACTAAACTGATTTTTAAAATTAAAGTACAAAAAATAATGTTGAAGTAAATATAAACTAACCATTAAAATAATTTTTTAATTACACATATTACCACTAGAAACTAATTAAACATAAGTTTTGGCATTAATTATTTTTAACAAATTCTTATTTAAAAATACAATCTATTAATTTTTTTATGGTTAACATTAATGATAGTTTTAGATGACAGTATATTTAAATAAAGTTTGTCTTGAATTAAATAACTAATTAATTTTATCCATAACTAATTGTATATATATAAATTAATACAAATAGTATGATGTACAAACAATACAAAATTACTTTTACAATTTCGTAACTATTAAAATAGATCATTTTTTCTTATCCAAAAATAAGTAGTCCGATTATATTATATATAATACTATTTTTAATTTTTTAAATATTAATTTATATAAATAATATAAAAGTCAAAACCTAGTAATTATTAAAGCTCTGACTTTTAAAATTAAATTTAAAAAAAAATTAAACTCGTGTTTAGACTAAAATAATCATCAACTTTTAAATGTTGGCTATTGTAATTCTCATATTTTGTTGATAAGACCATTTAAAAAACTCGTAACCAAGTGTTAAACTCAAGTAACAACCATTATACATGATCTCGTTTTAAAAATGTAGAACCCGACAAGAAATCAAGACTGTTTTTTCATCACTTAAAACCCGACAAGTCATTGAGAGTGATAATTCTACTTTTTCAAACTGATGAAAATCATTACCTATCACCGGAAATATCACCATGTTTGTCTTCATTAGAGATTGTCTCCGCAATAGATATGAAAAATATAAAATCTAAATGAATATTAAGTTTTCGAGTGAAGAAGATGAAATCGCTTTGGAATCTTTTTGAACAAAATGTTTTCTTAATAGTAATTGTATTGGATATAACGATCATTCCTCAAGTTTAACAGTTGACTATTCGAGTTTCTTAGTAAAAGTTAAAACGATCAAATATTAAAAATTAAAGATTTTTTGGTCTCATACACGAATTAAAAGTTTTTGGTTTAAATGTGAAAGCTGAAGGGTTTAACGACCGGTTTCTCTTATTTAATTGTATCACTTTCAAGGTTTTTTTTTTATCAAATATGAAAGCAAGTTTGATGAGTACATGGAAGCTGTGAAGCTGGACTAAGTGCAAAAGGATTCCACGGAAAATATATTTGGATATTGATGAGTACATGGAAGCTGTGAAGCTGTGAAGACACGTTTGGAGTTGTTAGAAAAGATACAAACAACGTGGGCCTAGCCATTTTCAAAGATTGAGAAAGCTGCATTGTCTGAGGAAACACGACATGCATGTGCTACTGAATCCTTCATGAGTTGTGAACTTGTGAATCAGTTCGAACTAAGATGCTTCTTATGCTGAGTGAATAGCAACAAGTCTTTAGCTAATGAAAAGAATGATGAGATTGATTATGTCCTGAATTTCTCTAAACAACATGAATCCATTTGGTCATCCATCTTCTAAGCCTAAGGCTTAGTAATACCCAATTTAGCATTTCCACGGGGGTATTGGCGTAAGCCTCGTTCAAAATGTCCACAGTACTTCAGTGGCTACAACAAGTTAGCTCCACAGATTAATGATCAGCCACAAGACACAAAAGGATTCCATGCAGATTTTTCATTATCGTTGAACATTTTTTTAAATGATGAAAGTGAAACATTTCTTAGTAAAAATATCAGTTTATTGACCAATGATTATAGTGAAAGAAACAAATAAAATCAACAGAACTTGTGCACATCAAAAACAAAGCCACTAAACTCTATAAAAAAACTTGTACCAATAAAGTTTGTTAATTGTATCTCTTTTTCTTTTCCTTCCCACATCTACACCTTGGTGTATCTGTGTCAAACTTGGAACATAATTAAACAAAATTGGCCACCATTTGGCTTCTCCAAAATCAAATTCTCTGACTTGATTGTCCTCTCCAACGATATGAATCAACTTCTTCCCGTGGAATTCATCTTCCAAGTATCTATCACAACACACGATGACTTTCTTCTCCTCTTCGACCAAAAAACTTACGGTATCGCTAAGTTGAAGTCCTGCAGGCGAGTAATCCAGTGCTAGGAACAGGCTCCACGACACTTCTTTGGTCTCACCAATCTTATTTGTCACCCATATCTCTGTCCTTGACGTATATTCACGCTGTAACAACACAGAAAGCTTCTCTTCTCTAACAGTGGACATAGACATAGTTTCATAGAGAAAACTCTGGCATGGAAGACGTAGACGTTCAAACGTTTCACTTGTATAATCAAAACTGAGTAAGAATATGCTGATGAGATGTTTATCAAAAGCAAACCAGTAAGTTTTTCCTTTCAAAGACTTGAACTGTTCTTGAACAGTTATGGTGCAGTCAGGGGTGATATCAAGGCTCCTCCATGAATTAGAGTTATCGTCAAAGATTGCGAAGTTAGGGTGGTAGCTCAATACTTTGTAGCTATTACCACGGTAGGAACCAATAGCATGGTAGCTATTTTTGGGTTGGATCCACCTAGCTTGATTAGTACACGGGTTCCAGACCACGAGTCTAGTGTTTCCCTCGTTGATGCATAATAATAGGCCGTCGCAATGAAAGACTTGATAACTCTTGAACTCATGATCTATTAAACTATAAAAAGGGTCAACTAGGGTATGTTCGCATGTGACCTCTGGAACTCCATTGAGATTAACGCTCGTCGAACAAACCTTAGACTCGTTCAACATGAGAGTCATAAGCTGCTTTGGGGATTTGTCGAAGTGCTTTCTTGTGAATCTCCCGTCGTTGAACAATAAGTTCCATTGTTTGCAAGTAGATCGTAACTGACTCAGAGATGTGGCAGGAACGCGACAAAGTATCTCCTCTATCAAATCACATGGAAGGTCCGACATCTTCAACGCGTTTCCCATCAGCATGAGTCTCGGCAGGTGGCTTTGATTGTTATTTAGGGTTTTCGTTTGCTCACTCTTAAAAGATAGATATATACACGACTTTTTCTCCTCTTTTCCTTTTCCTATATGGCTTCTGTTTTTTATCAATATAAATTAATTCACTATCGATTTTATAAAGCCACTATTATTTTATTTATTTGTTTTAAGCGAACAATTTCGGTAAATTATTTATTTTCTAACATAGTCAATAATATATACTAGGTGGTTGTTCGCGGATATAACTATTGTATGAAAATTATATATTTTATTTACATTATGTAATTGGGCAAATCTCTCAAATAGTCCCTTTTTAAGTTTTTGTCACAAAAATAGACCTTGAGAAAAAAATGATCAAAATAGATTTTTTTTATTTTGAAAATTTTAATATTTTTTTTTTTAATTTTTAAACCTCTACTCCAAAACTCTCACCCCATAACTCTAAAACTTAAGTTTAGATTAGTTAATCCAAATGTATAAATATATATTTACATACTTTAGTAAAGTCTATTTTGGTCATTTTTCTATTTGAGTGCTATTTTTGGGACAAAAACTTTTTTTGGTCTATTTTATCTCTTAATATATAGTATATATACGGCTTTCTTTCCTCTTTCCTTTTCCTATATGGTTTCTCTTGGTTTTTTTTCCCAAAAGTTTCTCATAAGCACTATAATCATTGTCTCTTTGCCTTTGCTTTTGCAGGAATCATATTGAGATCTTTCAGCACCATTTGGAGCCGTGGGAGTAGCTTATGCTGATTATGAAGAGTTTTATAACACTCAAACCGGCTTAACAAAGGCTACAACCAATTCAGGATTGTTTAATAAATTAGATCTACAAAAAAATTAAGAACCAAAAGCCAGTTAATAAAAAAGTTAATGTCATTTGGAATTTACATATTCATCAACGAAGTCCAATAGTCTTCGTCGGAATGATGATGGTCTTGAGGCACCTGCTGATCAGAAGGTGGCTGGCCCACCGTAGAGTCCAAGTTGGATTGAGGTGAGGTTACATTGTTAGCAGCAGCATCTATCAATGTTATGTCATGGATACTGGAGCGTTTCTTTGCCTTCTTCTCGGCCTCTTGCCTCAGGAAATACTTTTGTGCATGGCTAGCGACTTGCGTCGGTGTCCTTGTCTTCACACTCTTTCTCGATATGTTCTTCCAATCTCCTCTCCCAAATTTCGATAGTCCCTCAAGAAAACACCTGAAATATCATCAAAACAATCAACCAAAGCCCATGACCAAGTTTGATAACAATGTATGAAAGTTATTGAAGTTTTTCTCTTAACCCTCAACCATGATTTGTACATATAGCTATAAAGGTTATACAAAATAAGTAACCATATATGAAAGTTCGAAGATAACCAAATAAAGGAACGTAAAGGAATTTCCAAGAAACACTTCTTCAATTATTAGAAATCTTTTAAACAATCTAGCTAGATCTGTTTAATCCGATTAACACTCAGTCACACACGACTAGAGACGGACCAATTTCTAAACTCCCAAACACACCTTACGGCCAAACACTCGCAATGCTTGTTGTGTGTATAGCTGACAAGAACACTCTTCTTGCTCAAGCTCTTTCTGCCTAAAACTCTCTAACCCTACCAAAGGTAAACTTAGATATTTATACTAGCAATCATCACAATATTCTGTCTCCTAAGAATTCGCTGGAGCAAATCTTCCTTGCTTTATCCCTCCATGAAATCCTGGGTTCATGATTATCTGACTCGTCATTATCTCGAACAAACTCTTCGACAGAGTGTTACACATATATCACCATGTGTAACTCCTTCTCTTAGTCCTTCATAAATGACGCTCCAATCCTGAACTTACATTCTCCCCCTTTTTATTTGAATGTGTCAATCTAAGCACCCTGCAAGAATACAATGCACACACCACAAAGCAAATGCTAATGGAACACGACTTCCTAGCATTTCATAACACAAGGTTTGTCTTTTGAGACACAAAACACGGTACTAAGACCTGAATACATCATAGGTATCTGGAAACAAAGGTTCATGAAACACAGGATAACAAAAGAACCAACGAAGCAAAAGCAGCCACATTAAAACTCCTCACTCTGACTCTCCTCATCACTTCCTCCATCTCCATCTTCATGAGCCCTCCTCTGATGCGGGTACTCTCCCCCTGCTTAGATGCATATTCAGATAAAAACATGAGAGAAAAGAAAGAAACAGATAAAAACAAGCACCGAACCCAAATCACAATCAACATCTTACTCCTTAGGCGCATACTAATCGCCTTGAGACTAGCAATGGCCTTATCAATGTCATCAGCAAGATTCGGAGCACTTGAGTCAGCTCCAGACCCTTTACCCACTTTCCAATCTTTGACAACCGGTTTAGGAAAACCAGTAAAGTCTTCATCGCTGGAATCGGGAGGGACAACACGTTGAATAAGCAGAACTTGCTGAATCAAGGTAGGAAAGATGATTCTACGCGATTTGTCTCCTTTGGTATTCTCAGCCATAGACATGATCTGGTTATAGACTAGTCTTCCAAAGTTAAACCGACGGTGATGATGAAGCATGTAAACAAACCTGAGACGATCCTGATGCAGTGTTGTGTAATTCATGGTAGGGATCCAATTGGAACACACCAGTTTGTACAACACTTGATTCGTAGCTGTGAGAAACTTGGAGCTCATATTCTCCCAACGATTGATCCTATTGTCAGTCAAAAAGGCACACACATGATCAATGTTCTCATCGAGCCAGTTCGAGTCTTCCTCACAGCACGGTATGCTGTACATCGAGTTGATCAGGCTTGGCGAGAAATCAACCAACGATCCTCTCACATAGAGAGCAACACCATCATCCCTTGACTCAGCATCCAACAGATTAGCAATAAATTCTCTTACAACATTAGGCTGGAAAGGATCAGCATCAATAACAGTGTAAACTAAGCCCGAATCAACAACGACCTTCCTGACATCCGAGAGTCGGTGCTCCGAGAGGGATAAGGTTTGTTGAGTAATAAACTTACGCTGTCTCAGATCTCTATACCTTTCTGTAGCTGCACTGGAGCTGAAACGAGCGGATATAGGTTTTTTGGTAGGACGAAGCAGTGCAGGGAACTTCCGAGCACGATCTCTAAAAACCTCGCGACTGGCTTCATACCTCGGCTCCTTGGGAAGAAACTCATCAGCAGAGTCCTCAGATGACACCGAGAGTGACTCGATTTCAGGAGGCGGTGACACCCGCGGTGGAGCAGCAGACGTAGAGGCACGCTTGCGTTGACGCTTACAAGCAGTGGATGAACCAGATGGCAGAGACGGAGTTGATCTAACCGTGTTCATGGTTTGTTGAAGACGGGAGCTTCTTCGAGAGGATTGCATGTTGAGAGAACCAAAGATGCGTCGATCAAAGAGCCAAAGATGTGACACAAGGAGTCTCTTCAGTTTCTTTTAAATGCTATTGTTACCCTAAACACTTAGACCAAACATTAGTAACCCAGGTAAATAGGCCCAACAGAAACTGGCCCAAAGATTAAGATGCCCCTTCAGTATGTTTGATCAAGCGACAATAGCAGCACTTACAAATGTGATTGAGTATGAAAATGAGTGCAGAATCACTTCGAGCATAATTCGTATCAAAATAACAGACTGAGATTACCAATTACACTCATCAGTGCCTTTCGTCCAGGAATCGAGTCACTGTGATAGCTTTCCACACGGATTGGGTCAAAAGAAAGAAACAAAACTTCACAGGAAATCAATGAACCCACCAAGTCTGTAGCTATTTCTCAGCCGAGTAGCTGTCACAAACGAGATTTTTCTAAGTCATTCACTCAGCCTCAACTCCTTTGTCACACTCATCTGGAAACACACAAAAGATAGCAAGCATCTATCACTACTCCCCCATAGACATTGCAGTAGTCAGTGCTCAATGGTCCCCTTTATCTCATTATTTTTTTGTAAAATCATCCCAGAGAAAGTCTTCAGTCTAGTCAGGACAGTGATCGAAATCAGAACTAAGTGGGGCAACACCCAGTTCCAAGACGAGTATCCATCAACCCAGAATGAATTCTAACTCTGCCTAGTCAGGACAGTGATCGAAATCAGAACTAAGTGGGGCAACACCCAGTTCCAAAACGAGTATCCATCAACCCAGGCCTTTATCTTTGTGTTACACTTCTTTTTGTCTGTATCACACACACTTTTTTTTTTAATATTCGGTCCATTCAGACTTTGTGTGTTTCCCTAGTCAATCCAGGCAGTGATCAATACTCAGACCGAAAATGTTGCAGCATCCTGGTCCAAGATGAGTGCCCTTCACCATTGAATCAGATGAGTATGAAGCTAAGGAATCAAGATAAGAAAACTTACAAAGAAAAACTTGTTGATTCAAGGTTTTATGATTAAGATGACCCAAAAACATGCAGTCTTATATACGTGCCATGACTCTCTTCCCGGACACCCAGACAGATTCAGAGATTTACGATTCCCAACGCCTTTCGGAGACCCAGAAAGGTGTTGTAATCGAGTGGTTTGGTAAAGAGATCAGCCAGTTGTTTTTCTGATGCAACATGCTCGAGAATCACAACTCTCATATCAACTAACTCTCTCACAAAGTGATGTCGTATGTCAACATGTTTTGTTCGTGAATGTTGAATCGGGTTTTTCGAGAGATTTATGGCACTCATATTATCACAATGGACTAGCATAGAGTCAGAGATGATACCATAATCCACAAGCATTTGGTGCATCCACAAGAGTTGAGTGCAACAGCTCCCCAAAGCGATGTACTCGGCTTCTGCTGTTGAGAGAGAAACACAGTTTTGTTTTTTGCTGTGCCAAGACACCAAGTTGTTTCCAAGAAAGAAACACCCTCCTGAAGTACTCCGTCTATCATCCAAACATCCTGCCCAATCAGCATCACAAAATCCTGCAAGATTTGTGTTAGTTTCAAACGTGTAATGGAGACCAAAATCAAGTGTACCCTTAACGTATTTTATGATTCGTTTCACAGCATTCAGATGCGACTCCTTCGGACGAGACTGATATCGTGCGCATATCCCAACACTTAAACATAAATCCGGACGACTTGCTGTAAGATATAGAAGACTTCCGATCATTGCCCGATACAGTTTCTCATCCACTGACTCACCTTCATCATCTCGAGATAACTTAGCTGTAGTGCTCATTGGAGTTTTAGCTACTTTGCTGGTTTGCATCCCGAATCTTTTGACAAGGTTTTTGGCATATGTGCTTTGTGAGACTGTGATTCCATCTACCAGTTGTTTAATCTGTAGGCCAAGGAAGTAGCTAAGCTCACCAACCATGCTCATTTCAAACTCCCGGGTCATTGTTTTGACGAATTCATCAATCATTGCTTGAGATGTGCTTCCAAAGATTATGTCATCAACATACACTTGGACTATCAGGATGCTTTTCTTCTTATCATCAATGAACAATGTTTTGTCAACTCCACCTCGCTGAAACCCAGATTTAATAAGAAACTCAGTCAGCCTTTCATACCAAGCTCGAGGAGCCTGTTTCAGTCCATACAGAGCTCTTTTGAGCTTGTACACATGATCTGAACGATGGGGATCTTCAAATCCTTTGGGTTGTGTGACATATACCTCTTCCTGTAGCACACCATTCAAAAATGCACTTTTGACATCCATTTGATATAACTTGATTCGGAGATGACAAGCTATTCCAAAAAGGAGTCTGATAGACTCAAGTCGTGCCACTGGTGCAAAAGTCTCATCGAAATCAATGCCCTCAATCTGAGAATAACCTTGAGCAACCAGTCTCGACTTGTTTCTAACTACATTTCCTTCTTCATCAGTCTTGTTTTTGTAGATCCATTTAGTACCCACAATATTAACATTTTCTGGTCTTGGAACTAATTCCCACACTTGAAGTCGATCAAATTGTTCCATTTCTTCGTGCATCGATCCAGTCCAAAACTCATCATTCAGGGCTTCCTGTGTATTCTTTGGTTCAATAAGCGAGACGAAACAGTCTACCTTGTTCATTTCTGATCTGAAGCATGCCAACTTAACCATTTCCTTAAAATTTATCTGTTTTTTCCGTGTGACTCTTTCGTCAAAGATTCCACCAATAACGTCTGCAGAGGAATGATTTTTGTGAACATGTCCTTGATTAAGGTCAACACGTGCTTCTTCATGCTCATCTTCTTCTTCAGACTCTTTTTCTACTGTAGGTTCGATTGGTGTTGAGACACCTGATGTAGCACACTCAACGGTTTGTGTAACTCTCGCTTGATGAAATCCAATACTGTCATCAAACACCACATTCACAGTCTCTCCAATAAACTTGGTGCGTTGATTATAGACTCTGTAGGCTGAGCTATTTGTAGAGTAACCCAGAAACATTCCAATATCACTTTTAGCATCGAATTTGCCTAAGTGTTCTTTATCATTGAGTATGTAACATAAGCAACCAAAGACGTGCATGTGACTGAGATTAGGAGTTTTCCCTCTAAAGATTTGATATGGGGTAGTTCTTGTCTTAGGCTTGACATACACTCGGTTGATTACATAGCAGGCTGTTCCAATGGCTTCTGCCCAGAACCTTGAGGGTAAATTGTTTCCACACAACATGGCTCTAGCCATTTCTTGTAAAGTCCTGTTTTTCCTTTCCACTACCCCATTTTGTTGAGGAGTTCTGGGAGCAGAATATTGATGACGAATTCCCTGGCTTTGACAGAAACGATCAAACTGTTCGTTTTGAAATTCACCGCCATGATCGCTCTTAATTTGAATGATACCTCCCTTTTCTTGCTTAAGTTGTAGAGCCAAGTTTTGAAAGCTCTCAACTGCATCAGACTTGTTTCTCAAGAAATCCACCCAGGTATATCTAGAAAAATCATCAACCAAAACAAATATGTAGCGTTTGCCAGCAATGCTCTCAGGAGATATAGGGCCCATAAGATCCATGTGTACCAGCTCTAGTGTGCGTTTAGATCTGATCTCAGCAATCTGTTTGTGTTGAACTTTGATTTGTTTGCCTTGGCAACAAGCTCCACATACTGTGTCCGTCTGTTTTTCTAAGTCAGAAATTCCTCTAACCACTTCAGCATTCACGAGTCTTGTCAGGCCATTTATGTTCATGTGTCCTAGTTTCTTGTGCCAGAGATCGAGTTTAGAATCTTGAGCTGAAAGACACACATGTGATTGCTTCCACATGTAGCAGTTATTATCAGATCGTGATCCACATAAAACCACGTTTCCTCTTGCATCCACTGCACGACAGTCTTTGCTGTTGAAGACAACTTCCAAGCCTTCATCGCATAGTTGACTCACACTAATGAGGTTGGCTTTGAGTCCTTCAACAAAGTAAACATTTACAAGAGAGGGCATGTCAGCTTTATCCATAACACCTACTCCACAGATTTTACCTTGTCCTCCATCTCCAAATGTAACCTTTCCACCTTTGATGTGCTCAAATTTTTGTATATAACTTTGATTCCCTGTCATATGTCTTGAGCATCCACTGTCGAAATACCAAGGGAGATCAGTTTTCTTACCTTCCTCAGTGCTGGTGTAAGCAACATTGCTCAAGATACTTAAATCCTCAGATCCGGGTAGATTGGTTTCTGTGTGTGACTCACTGCTGTTGGAGTGTGACGTTTTTTGAATATGCTCCTTGTACCCTGGGTACAGATCTCGTTTTGCTATCCAAACATAGCCGTAAGCTGATGGTTCCATGTAGCACATGTTTAATCTCCATGCTCGTTGATACTGTTGTCTCCGAAAGTAACAATATCTTACAGTATGACCACGTTTTCCACAAAAATGACAGCCATTCCCGTGTCTTTTAGAACCTCCCCGATTAACTGTTTCACCTCTTGTCTCTATGAGTTTTGTTTCTTCAGGTTTCTTATATTCTTGAGATCTTGTTTTTTCTTTGACAAATTTCACAGATTCACTTGCTCCAGCAGTTCCATGTGTAACACCCTGAAATCCCAAACCCCAGTTAGTACTTGGACACTGTCCCAAGGTGAGAAGATGATCGAGTGTTGAAGTTCCCGTGTTTAACATCCTGATTCTTTTGTAATTTTCAGTGAGTTGATTTTCCAGTAACTTGCTTTTGTCCCTTTCCTCCACCAGTAGGTTGCTTAGCTGATTAATTTTGATTTCAGACTGTTCATGGATTTTCTCCTTTTCAGCCATAGCTTTCTTGATGGACAGAATTTCTTGATTAGATTCCCTCGAGCTGGATAGTTCCGGAGACTGAAACGTCGGCTGTTCTAGTTCCAAGATGTTCACCTGAGCCTTTAGCATAGCTTTATCTTTGATCAGTTGTAGATTTTCGTGGCTTAACTCAGCAAATTTATCAAACAAGGTCTTATACTCTGACTTCAGACCTTGAACAAAATCATCATCATCTTCTTTATTCTCTGAATTAATAGCTGACTCGTGTTTAAGCTCATCCTCTTGTCCAATTAGTGCCACAAAGTTGAGTAACAGTTCTTCACCATCGCTGTTTTCTTCTGAATCAGTATCACTGAAACATACAAGAGATTTATCCTTCTTCAGATTGTTAGGACATTCACTACGCGTGTGCCCAAAACCTTTGCATTCAATACATTTTAGTTCTTTCCTCTTTGCTAGAGGACATTCATTCCGAAAATACCCGAATCCCTCACATTCATGACACTGAAGATCCTCCTTTTTCTTTGTGTTTTTAGACGAATCTTGTTTTGATTGGAATTTGCTGCGGTCGGAATCCCCTTTCTGGAACCGTCCAGTTGATCGAGTTGCTCCTTTTTCCATACGCTTAACAAATTTATTGAAATTGCGAGCCATTAATCCCAAGTTATCCTCAATCTTAGAGACTCTGTCATTTTCTTTTGCTTCAGCATTGAAAGCAATACTCTTCTGATTGTTAGCAAGTCGATCAGTTTTTTCCAAATCATGAACTTTAAGAATACCAGATAGCTGATCAAACTTCATCTCATCAGTGTCAACAGCAATGTTTAATACAGCTTTATAAGCATCGAAACGAGGTGGCAGACACCTCAGTAGTTTCTTGACCAGATCCTTCTCTTCATACCTTTTTCCAAGCACTGATGACTCACTAGCTAGCTCACTTATCTTGGAAATAAACCCGTCGATAGGTTCATCATCTCCCATCCTCAGATTTTCGAATCTGGAGGCCAGATGATCAATCCTAGTTCTTCTCACGCTCGTATTTCCTTCAAAGTGATTAATCAACGTATCCCAAGCTTCCTTGGCAGATTCACATCCCTGGATAATCTTAAACTGATCCAAGTCTACTGCTGAAAATATGGCGGTAAGTGCTTTTGAATTGAATTTTGAGGCTGCTTTGTCAGAATCAGACCATTGGTCTTTAGGTTTTGGAGCCACAGATTTGTCTTCCATGATCATAGTAGGAATTGACCAACCTTCTTCAACGGCAGTCCATGCATCCTCATCAATTCCTCTGATTATGTGTCGCATTCTTGCCTTCCAATGACCAAAGTTGCCACCGTCAACCATAATAGGCTTTTGAATTGTCACAAGTTCCTTCATGGTTTCCATGAAATCCGCAGGATCTTAACCTGTTAGTAGTAGTTAGATACCACAGAGATTACCTGCTCTGATACCAAATGAAAGTTCGAAGATAACCAAATAAAGGAACGTAAAGGAATTTCCAAGAAACACTTCTTCAATTATTAGAAATCTTTTAAACAATCTAGCTAGATCTGTTTAATCCGATTAACACTCAGTCACACACGACTAGAGACGGACCAATTTCTAAACTCCCAAACACACCTTACGGCCAAACACTCGCAGTGCTTGTTGTGTGTATAGCTGACAAGAACACTCTTCTTGCTCAAGCTCTTTCTGCCTAAAACTCTCTAACCCTACCAAAGGTAAACTTAGATATTTATACTAGCAATCATCACAATATTCTGTCTCCTAAGAATTCGCTGGAGCAAATCTTCATTGCTTTATCCCTCCATGAAATCCTGGGTTCATGATTATCTGACTCGTCATTATCTCGAACAAACTCTTCGACAGAGTGTTACACATATATCACCATGTGTAACTCCTTCTCTTAGTCCTTCATAAATGACGCTCCAATCCTGAACTTACAATATAATCTAATACAAGATCGTAATCTAAACTAAATGAGTAACAAAAATATGGTATATTATCCATGTTGATGTGCTTACCTAACCAATAAAACCCTAACAGTTCATCATCCGTTTATCAACTTTGTCCTAGCCTTAAAAAAAAAACTAAATCTTCACCCTACTCAAATTGTTAATTCATACTTTCTTACCAATCAACATAAACCCTAAGACTAACCTGTGTTCCTCTTCTGTCCAAGGCTTTCCTCTCTTTTTTTCTTTCTCTAACAGAAATATCTCAAACAGTTTGTCTTCATCCCTCGTCCACGGCATCGAACCCATAAGGTATGATAGAAGCAGCAACAAAGTTGTTGGGGGAAACTCTTATCTCCAAAAACAAAAGAAACCTGATATCTCTCGAGGGTTTTCCCTTTTCTTCTTCTCTAGATATATAGTGAAAAGTAATAGTGAAAATCGCAAGATTCACCCTTGTGTTTTCTTTAATTTAGTGAATAGACCCAAATTATATATTATTTAGTATCTAACCCCCCTAGTTATTACCATGTTACTACTATAATACAATTGAAAGTTCAATGTATTTATTTCATAGCTTTAATGACGCTTTAATCAATTAAATTGTGACACATGTATAAATTTATTATATTTTCAGATATGGTAGTCAACTAAACTTATTTTTAAAACTTACAAAAATTAATATATTGAAAAAATTAATATCAAGTGAAAAGTTATACCATTATAATTTTTTTACTTAAATAGAGTATTAGCGATTAGACGGATTATTCAGGGTCTAAGTGAGGCGTGGATGTTAACAAATATTGATATATTATTTTGATGAATTATAAAAGTTAGATGTACATAAATAAATTAGACAAATTTATGTATTTTCACTAATTTTGTTGTTTGACTAAATATATTTAGAGCATTTTAGATTTATTTAGACAAATTTTAACCGATTTAGAATAATTTAAACCGATTTCAATAGAATAAATTAGATTTTAAGAAAATCGTTGTCGTTATAACCAATTTACCGTCTACCCTCTGGGTACACCAATTTTTTGAATATTGGTATTGTCATATTCAGTTTAGTACAAATTCAGTTTATACTGAATTTTTTTTTTTTTGATTCAGTTTATGTAACCCCTCCTAGCACATGCTGGAAGGTATACACATGGGACTTGTTATTAAGAACCGTGCCCGTGACTGATTTAGCAAAAACAGTCAGAAATCTCAGCATGAAGAAGTTCATCCTAGAACAAGCGGTCAGGTAGACCGATCAGCTAAAAATCCTTCTGATTATGCTTCAAAAAGAAGAAGATTATCTTGATCACTGGATTGAATACGTGGCAGAACCTAGCCATCATTGTTTTCAATCCATCCAAAAATTCTGAAAACCTTATAGAAAGGAAGGCATTGATCTTGATCAGATCAGCGTTGAGATATTGGAAGGACCATTGTTTTTCTTGGATTTGTAATTATCAAAAGAGATATGAGATTTTCCTCTTTAATTTACGTCATATTTACAGAGTGGAGAGACTACATACGTTCGAAAGTGTTCTTGATCCAATATTTCAACATCAAGATTTTCTAAACACACTCAAGAATGAACAAGACTAGTGTGCTTTCGAAAATTCTGGTTAGACAAAAGTAAAAAAAAAAAGGCTATAAACAATTTAGGATTGTTTAATAACTTAGATCTACAAAAAAAAAACTAAGAAACAAAAGCCAATTTTTTTGAAGTCTAATAGTGGCCATCGGAATGATGATGGTCTTGATGAGGAACCTGCTGATCAGAAGGTGCCTGGCCCATCGTAGAGTCCAAGTCAGATTGAACCTGCTGATCAGAAGGTAGCTGGCCCATCGTAGAGTCTAAGTCAGATTGAGGTGAGGTTACATTGTTAACAGCATGATCTATCAAAGTTATGTCATGGATACTGGAGCGTTTCTTTGCCTTGTTCTTGGCCTCTTGCCTCAAGAAATACTTTTGTGCATGGCTTGCGACTTGCGTTGGTGTCCTTGTCCTCACACTCTTTCTCGATATGTTCTTCCAATCTCCTCTCCCATATTTCTCTATTCCCTCCAGAAAACACCTGAATTATCATTAATTAAAACAATCAACCAATGTCCATAACCAAGTTTGATAACAATGTATGAAAGTTATTGAAGTTTCTCTCTTAACACTCAACTATGATTTATAGATACACCTATAAGGTTATACAAAATCAAGAACCATATAATCTAAACTAAATGAGTAACAAAAATATGGCATATTCTATCCATGTTGTGCTTACCAAACCAATAAACCCTAACAGTTCATCATCCGTTTATCAACTTTAAACCTAACCAAAAAAAGAACTAAATCTTCACCCCAATCAAAATTTTAAACCCTAAATCACCATAAACCCTAAATCACCAGTGTCAAGACTAACCTGTGTTCCTCTTCTGTCCAAGGGTTTCCTCTCTTTTTTGCTCTCTCCATGTGTTTAGTCTGGGATATTTGGATCCCATCCTGATAATTAGTAGTAGGACATCGACCAGATTCGATAAGGTTAATATCGTGGACCAAAGCTTCGTAGTAGTGCTTCACCTCTGCAAGCGGTTTCTGAAGATTGAAGGCGATAATCTCAAACCTATTAGGAGTATTCTCAGGGAACTCCAACAGATATAACTCAAACCGTTTGTCTTCATCCCTCGTCCACGGCATCGAACCCATAAGATATGATAGAAGCAACGACAAAGTTGTTGGGAGGAAACTCTTTATCTCCTAAAACAAAAGAAACCTGATATCTCTCTAGGGCTTTCCCTTCTTTTTCTCTAGGATTTATAGTGAAATATAATACTGGAAATCGCAAAATTCACCCTCGTATTTTCTTTAATTTAGTGAATACACCCGAATTATATTTTATGTAGTTTCTAAACCCCCCCTATTATATTGTTTTTATCCTCAAATTATATTATGATAAACAGAATTCAGATTCAACAATCAGAAATATACAACCATAGTTTGTACAAAAGGAAAAATTCACAAAATAAAATCCAATATACATTAATTAAAAGTTCTGGAGCTTTAAATAGTTTCATAACATTTTTTTCTAATTTTACGCTCATTAAAGATTATTGGATTCAGAATCTGAAATGTTACCATGCTGACCGGTTCCTAGCGCAACTGGCCTTTGTTGTGGTTGCGGCCGCAAAGGAACGAGGCTCTCTTGTTGGCTAGATGAGTCCACACTGGTGTCCCCCATAGTTATCTCCATGATTCTCCTACGCTTCGCCACATTGTTCTTTGAGCTGTGCCAAGTGAAGAAATTACGTGCATAGATCGCCACTTGCAACGGGGTTTTTGTAATCAATAAGCCCGCTATTTTGTCATAATCTCTCCCAAACCGGCTTAACCCGATTAGGAACCATCTGCATTGTGTTTATTTTTTTTACAGATTCAAATTCGTTATGAGTGTGAGATCAATCTGCTTTCAATCATGTTTCACCATCATACAATTATTTAATGAAAAAACTGATTTAAATGAGATTAAAATTAAAAAAAAAATTTATGGCCACAAAACATCTATGATTAACATGTTACCACTTATCACTATGCGAATTTTCGTAGTAGCTAAGAAAAGAATGTGTTAGTCGAATTGATTCCAAACATAGATCCACGAAATTACACCGCTATATACTCTATCGATGTTATGATGTAATCATATAAACTCATACGTGCATGAAGATGTAGATTTCATCAACTATGGAAAACCTTTACTCATTATATTGTATACTTACTCATGTTCTTCTTTGTCCCATATAGGTCTCTGGATCTGGTACCAACTCGGCGCAGCTGTTTCACTCGATCTGTTCTCTAGAAGATCATCGACCATCTCCTGGTAATGCTCCATAACATCAACCACCGATTTTCGTAGACACCGGGCTATATGCTCGAACCGATTGGGTAAAAACACAAAGAACCACTGCACTGCGTTCTTGAACTGCTCGTTCTCTTCTTTTGTCCATGCATTCGCAGCCATAATTGCCAAAACAGATCAAGAAATCACGAAGTTGAGAGGAAATATTGGGAGTCTTGGAGAATTATATTATGCATATCATGGATAACCAACTCAACTAGCATATGTATAGGCTTATCTTCTCTCTAATTTGGGGCAAGTTCTTTAGTTTTGCTATGCTGTGTACTATGTCTTTATTAAAATTTCTTCTCTTGAATTTTTTTTTCCAATCATTTAGTTACATACGATGTTGCTACTATAATACTATTGAAAGTTCAATGTATTTATTACATAAAATTAATGACGTTTTAATCAATTAAATTGGGACACATGTATAAATTAATTATATTTTGACATGTGGTAGTCACTTAAATATAATTTTTAATATTTACAGAATAAATGTATTGCAAAAAATTATATCAAGGAAAAAGAATTATACCATCAAGATTTTTTTACCTAAATAGAAGAATATTTATTAGGCGGATTATTTAAGATCTAGACGAGGTCTATGCATTAACAAATATTGATATATTTCTATATTTTATATTGATATTAGATATTTTATTTTTTTGTGGTTAATTATAAAATTATTTTGATAAATTATAAATTAGATATAAAAATAAACAAATTTATGAATTTGTGCTAACATTGCTGCTTACCTAAATAGATTGGAACAATTTAGATTAATTTAGACCAATTTTAATCGTGTTAGAACAATTTAAACCGATTTTAATAGCATAAATTAGATTTAAAGAAAATAGTAATTGCTATGATAGATTTACCACGTAAGCCGGTGCTTAGATATTGCATACACCGGAACATTTGTGTTGCCAGTTTAGTTTAAATTCAGTTTATAATGAATGTATTTTTGGGTTTAAGTGTATATTGAAAAACAAGTCAGCATAAATTAGATTTGCACTGAACCGGATCTAACCATATCATAAGGTGGGATTGGGCATTTCACTCAGAACCGAGGACCCGAACCGAAACCGACCTAAAAAATCTTGGTTCGGATAGAAATCAAACCAATTCTTTTACCTTATTGGATCTTTGTGGGGAAGACCCGCGTATTTTAGACCCGACCCGACCCCGAGACCCGATGGATATCCGAAATATCCAAAAAATTTAGTATATATTAGGCATATATGGATGTTTTAGTATATTATTGGTATTATGTGTATTTTTTAATTTTCATATTTAGATTTTTTGGGTATGGTTTTGAGTTTTAGGTAAAATTTTAGATTTTTAAGATTATAATTCGGATAATCAGATAAAATTTTGGGTATTTTTCATGTCTTCTGATGAGATTTTAAATAAAATTTCAAATTTTTTTTGGGGGGGGGGATATTTAAATATTTTTAGGTATTTTTTGTGTGTTTAGGTATTTTTTGGGGTCAGATTAGACCGTACCCGAACATAACCCGATCCAGAACCGAACTAAACTGATCCGATATAATTCTAGTTATCTTATTGGATGTACTATATCTAACCCGACATGACCCGAACCGAGCCCGAACCGATAAATTCTAATTACCCTATTAGGTCTAAATATCTAGGATCCGAAAGATCCAAATCTCACAAGATCCGATCCGAACCCGACCTGGAAATCCAAATGCCCATGCCTATCATACGGAAAAGGTATTCATATAAGTCAAACTTTATAAGCCAAAATGACATTCCTGTTTCTGAATCAAACTCCAAACAACATACTATATGATGTTGAAATTTATACTCCAAACAACATTCCTGTTTCTTGAGCCTCTCCTATCACATGTTACAAAAATATTTATAAATTTATATTGAAATTTTGAAATTTTTTGATCAAATATATTGTAGGGGCACACTATATGATGTTGGTTTGGTCTAATGGTTAACTAATTTGACTTTGAGTTAGTATACCCTTGTTTTATCCCTTTCTTGTTCAAAATATTTTCTATTTTAACTATACAAGTGAGTTTATGGACTTTTGTGTTACTATTAATCATGCCTCATTAATCATTAGTATCTATATGTAAGGCGACGTAAATTTAGTTGTACTTCAGGTCACTTCCAATTTATGAAACGACACTGATATTTTATTTGTGTTTTAGTATTTTATAATTAAATTAAAGTTAAATATAAATATAACTATTCATAATCAAAATAGAATAATTGTTTATTCGAAACGGACTAATACATCTCTAAAAATGTGTTGCATTGGTTAATTTTTTTCTAAAAAAATATAAATGAGTTAATGTATTTGTTAAAAACTTATTGTATTCAATTAATATATTGCATAACTGATATGAAACAACCTATACAAATCTATAATCGTAAAAGTATCAAGTGTAACATGTTCCACTATATTATAACATAATGTAAATATTAATTAATTTTAAATATTTTATTTTATAAAGTAATATTATCTAAATTTAAAAGTTGTTTTCAATAAACTATGATTAACTATCTTTCATTTAATATTTACTTTATAATATTGTACAAATTAAATTACATTGTTAAATCCAATGTTATTTTGTGTGTATATGTACTTTAGTTTAATTTTATAATTTAAAAAATATTTATTAAATTAAGTTATTAACTATATATTAATAGTTAATATATATTTAATAGTGTAATATATATAATACTATAAAATTTATTTTTTCTATACATTAAATTAATATAAATGCATAGTAAATTACTTAATAATAATTATAAAATATATTTATTTAGATATTTATAATGCTTAAATACTTTTTAAAAACTACATATTATATTTTTAAATATATATAGTAAGATATCTATATTATTAAAACTAAATTACTCTTTGGTACTATTTGGAAACATGGATAACATATTAACATCATTAATGAGAATTATTTGCAAATATAGATAGCAGTATAAAAAAATATAATATCCTTTTACTAATTAGATTTTTCAGTTTTTTTCAGTGATTGTCTAAGTGAATTTTTAAATTGTATTTTTAAATATTTTTAAGAAAAAATCAAATTCCTTAACCTTTGTGCATTAAGCTAAAACATCATGTATTAAAAAACAGAGAGCATATTTTATTATAATTATTTTTGATATTTTCTTAGACACTTGGATAAGGTTTTGAGTTTGACCTAAACATCTATATTATTAAAACTGAAGTATATATTGTTACTGTTTGAAAACATGGACAATAACATAAACATGAATTGTTTGGAAACATAGATAGCAGTATAAAAAAACTATAATGTATTTTTAGTATTTTCATTAATTATATTACCTTAACAACAAAGGACATCATTAATTATATTTACCTTCACAATACATCAAATTATTAATTATATAATAGTGCAGATTTTTATCTATTAGTTAATCAACATTAAATTTGTGTAAATTATAAAAAATATATATAAAATAATCAGGTTTTAATATAGTTAATAGTTCGTTTTAATCTCTTTTACTAGAATTTTCTTTTTTCTTAGTTCAAAATGATGAAAAGTTATGTAGCCAAACACATAATTTAAATGCATAGTTTATTTGAAAAAATTAATAACTTAAATCAAAATAACTAAAATGTATTATATTTATTTTCACTTAATGTTTCACTCCATATAACTATTTTACTAAATAAAAAATTCTTTCTATTTCCCTTATTTTAGCCAAACATATAGAAAGAGTTTTTTTAAAAAAAAAAATATAGATATATTTAGAAAATCAATTAGATATGGACATTCAAGTACTCATTCATGTACAAGTTGTTTCTTTTGGGATCAAATTATTTTGGATTTTGAAATTAAGCCTCGCTTGGAAATTATAAATTTATTTATGGACTTCGAGTTGTGTCCTCCCAGGTCTGAATGATTTTGATTTTGATTCTGACGTGTAGGAACACAAAAATATCTAAATAATCAATGTATCCGAAATGAGTCCGGATATTTGTAGCAAAAATAATTTTATTACCCGACTCAGTCTAGATCTTTTTAATATAATTATTTATACAGCGACAAACCTAAAATATATAACACTAATCATGAAAAACGAACATCAATATATAAAAATTTAAAAAGTAATATCCACACAGACACGCGGATTGATCTCTAGTTATTAGATTACAATCTAGTATGGATATCTTTTTATTATTTTATTTAAATATTTAGTTAAATAATTAAGTTGTTAGACATCATATTAACATGCATAATTAATATAGGAGAAAATACAATTTTACCACAAGTTTGATACTATTTTGCAAATTTACTTATGAATGACAATTTCAAAAATACCTTAATTTTTTTTTGATAAAATATACTTAATTAATCTTTCATAATATTTATAAAAAAATTTAAAACTCAACTTCACTCTTTTAACACTAAACCCTAAACAATTATCAGTAAGTGTAAACCCAAGTGTTGAAATATTTTGGATAATGTGTATTTTGTAAAGTGATACTTAATTTATGTTATTTTTGACAATTTCTCGTTAATATAAGAGTTTGAATTCAATAATATCCTCTGCTAAATTAATATGTAGTACTTATGTTTTAATAGTAGTATAAATAAAAGTTCGTAGTTTTAATAGGTTGTAATAAAAAAATCTAGTATTTAATACAAATAGTGATTATTTTTAATAATATAGATAAAGTTCGTAGTTCTAATAGGTTACAGTTTTTTTTGGTTACTATCTTTGTAAGATTATATGCTTACCTGATTTGTTTATTTTAATCTATTTATGCTTATGTGATCATTTGTGAATATAATTATAATATATTATTGACTAATCAGTGTCCCTAAAGTTCGTCGTATTTACACAACAAGCCACTGAACTCTATCATCTCCATTATAAAACCACCTCGTTCAAATTACCTCCCTCACAAACTCTATAAATTCGATCCATATCGACCCGACCCGATTCTAATCCCCAATGGAGGCCCATTACCGCAACCACGGCGGAGACAACTCCTTCTCCAGCCTCCGCGTCTACCTCAACTCTCTCTCCGACACTCCCTCCCGCTTTTCCCGCCGCGCTATCTCCGTTTCCACCTCTTACGACGAGATGAGCCGCGTCCGCGCCGTCTCCGGCGATCAGATGCGCCGCACTCTCCGCTGGTACGACCTAGTCGGACTCGGAATCGGAGGTATGATCGGCGCCGGAGTCTTCGTCACCACCGGCCGCGCTAGCCGTCTCTTCGCTGGTCCCTCCATCGTCGTCTCCTACGCAATCGCCGGCCTCTGCGCTCTCCTCTCCGCCCTCTGTTACACCGAGTTCGCCGTTCACCTCCCCGTCGCCGGCGGCGCCTTCAGTTACATCCGTATCACATTCGGTAACTACACACTCAAAATCTCCGTCACCGTTAAAAATTTAAAATCCGTAACCGTTTTTTTTTCCGTTACAGGCGAGTTCCCGGCGTTTATAACCGGAGCGAATCTGATAATGGACTACGTCATGTCAAACGCCGCCGTTTCGAGAGGATTCACCGCTTACCTCGGATCCGCATTCGGACTATCCACCTCCCAGTGGAGATTCGTCGTCTCCGGTCTCCCAAACGGATTCAACGAAATCGATCCGGTCGCCGTTATCGTCGTCCTCGCCGTCACGTTCATCATCTGTTACAGCACGAGGGAGAGTTCGAAGGTGAACATGGTGTTAACGGCGTTACACATTGCATTCATCGTGTTCGTGATCGTGATGGGGTTCTGGAAAGGAGACGCGAAGAATTTAACCCGACCCGGTAACCCGGAGAATCCGTCCGGGTTCTTCCCATTCGGAGCTTCGGGAGTGTTCAACGGAGCGGCGATGGTTTACTTAAGTTACATAGGATACGACGCCGTTTCGACAATGGCTGAGGAAGTAAGAGACCCGGTCAAAGACATCCCCATGGGAATATCCGGTTCAGTCGCTCTCGTCATTGTACTTTACTGCTTAATGGCTCTCTCCATGTCCATGCTCCTCCCTTACGATCTGGTCCGTCCGTTGAAAAATAATATTAATTTTAATTTGATTTGACGGTAATGATGAGGTGTGTTAGTGTGTGTAAGCAGATAGATCCTGAAGCACCGTACTCGGCGGCGTTTAGCAAATCGGAAGGTTGGGAATGGGTGACGAAAGTGGTTGGGATCGGAGCAAGTTTTGGGATACTGACGTCGTTGTTGGTGGCGATGTTGGGTCAGGCTCGGTACATGTGCGTCATCGGACGGTCAAGAGTGGTCCCCACTTGGTTCGCTAAGGTTCATCCCAAGACATTAACTCCAGTCAACGCTTCCGCTTTTCTTGGTAAGTTGAACAAGTTTTGTCTTAAAGGCTTTTTAAACATTTTATTTTAATTAATTAAGTCAATTTAGTAATCTAATCAAATCTTGAGAAAATTTTGAAGAAAGAAACAACGTAAATCCCGTGAAATTTTTAATAATATAAGGTTACGTTGGATTTTTCCTATCGTCAAAGATCGGTTATGTTTCCTCTCTGTTTTATTTTCATCAAGTGATGAATAGACAATGTGTGGGGACCCAATTTAAAACAATTGTTTTTATGATCTTTTTTGGATTTGAGTGTAATGCGTAGATCAACACTTTCCACGTGATTACATACGTATACGTGCACAAAACAAGAAAACAAAACCAAATCTTTTTATTCACTTTTTTTTTTAATATAAATATCGTTCCTGACTAATTCTGATTGTGATTGTGGCTGTAGTCGTGTGTAGCTCTGACTATATTAAGGTAGGCCATGTCTTATGTTCTTATGTGATTTTTGTGGTGTTGGTTCTTGATTTAGAACATAGAATCCGACAAAATGTCGTGCTCGTGGTCATCAACTGGGTTTAAAAAGTTCTGATCTTTTCAACGGTCTTGATCGTGACATATTGTTGGGTCTCTTTGGTCCCTTTTTGTCCTTTTTTTACTTTTCAAGCTCTTACACAAACTTATGCGCATAACATCTTTAGGTCAGATCATTGGTCTGCCCACTAGTATCAAAACTAGCTAAGTATTGGTAAGATGGTGAATCATTATTTAAATTATAAGTTTCCCAAAATGGTCAAGTCGTGTCGTGGTAGCAAATCTAGACCCACAATGTACTTTTGTTTGCATATTCGATCTTATAACCATTGTTTTTTTTTCTCGTATATTACTGATCTAACGACTATATTTTTATTTTATTTTTTGATTAATCTGGGGGTTAGTCTAACGACTATATTTTGTAAACCTGAAACTATTAATAGATCACATATAATTGTTTTAAATTTTTTAAAAGACTATAACCCATTTTATTAGAGAAAGTGTTTTGCTTTTAAAATTTAGATATATTGATACTTTGATCTAGTCTTTTGGACATGACACACAAATCATAGATCTTCAACGTTGGAAAAACAAAATCTTTACAAAAGGAAAAATAAAATACTCTTATCACCAAACAAGTGGAATAATTACCTCAAATATCTTCATTTTTTGTTGGTTTCGTACATCTTAGAATATATCTGCGTTTTCAAATACTAATATGAATAATTGAACTAATTAAAGAATATGAGTCTTAATTGGCATATATATATATCCTTCTGCTCAAGTGATAATATTG
This sequence comes from Moricandia moricandioides, assembly GCA_905132885.1. NCBI lineage: Eukaryota > Viridiplantae > Streptophyta > Magnoliopsida > Brassicales > Brassicaceae > Moricandia > Moricandia moricandioides. The sequence goes on from CAJHQQ010002613.1 coordinate 41,726, forward strand.
TATTGTTTCTACAGGGATCTTCACGGCAGCACTCGCACTCTTTACAGACCTAAACGTTCTTTAAACCTCGTTTCAATCGGAACCCTCTTCGTATTTTACATGGTTGCAAACGCTGTTATATTCCGGCGTTACGTAGCGGTTGGCTACACCAAACCCTGGCCTACACTCTCCTTCCTTTGCCTATTCTCCATAACCTCTATTGTCTTCACGTTAGTCTGGAAACTAGCACCGTCCGGTTCACCAAAATGGTTCATGCTTGGAGCCAATGGTGTGGCGGCTATAGTTATCGTGCAGATATTTCATTGTGTTGTGCCTCAAGCTAGAACTCCTGAATTTTGGGGAGTACCGTTGATGCCGTGGACTCCTTGCGTTTCGATATTTTTGAACATATTTTTGCTCGGATCGCTGGATGCTCCTTCGTATATCAGATTCGGGTTCTTTTCGGGGTTGGCGGTGCTCGTGTATGTGTATTATAGTGTTCATGCGAGCTATGATGCTGAAGGAGATGAATCTCTTGATTTCAAAGACGTGGAAAGTCTTGAAAGGGTTAACAAAATCTTGAGTTGAAAATGTTTTTAGTAAACAATGCTTGTTGGGTAAAAATATCTAAGGGGTTGTTAAACAAATTTGTTATTGTGTTGCAAAAGTATATAGGAGAGACTCGAGGGCGTAGAGGTACATAAATAATATCACCTTTTGCATTGTGGAGTTTGAGGTATATATAATATTGTTGTTACTTGATATCATGTTTTAATTTTGATGTGTACAGTAACTATTATATAGGCGAGTCAGAAGTGATCTTAAGAAAACACAAGCACAGATATGTGATTAGTGATAAATTGATAATCTAACAACCGTATCCCCATGAAGGTTAAAAAGAAAGATGTATTTTAGCCAAGGAAAAAGTGTAAATGTGAAATTGAAATTAAAGTTAACGCCGCTGACTAACAATAAAAGTCAACCACTTTTGAAGCAATCTAGTCAAGCTGTACAAAAAGAAGCTAGCGAATGTTTATTGTCAGTCATAGTCACCTACTCAGAGCATTTTTAATGCAGGTGCTTAGGAGTTTTTAAGAGGGGCAATGTCCACTAAGGTCATCTTTAACCCGGATCTCTTAAAATGGGGTTCTTAATTTTTTATCTTCTTTTTAATTTTTATTTTTTTTTACATTTTTCCGGATAAGAGACGTCTCTTATGTCTCTTATTTAAGAGACGGTTCTTAAGTTTTCTTAGTTAAAATTAAGATACGGTCTCTTAAAAAATAAGAACCCCTTGTTAAGAGACATGCATTAATCATGTCCTAACATCCAAAAACCAACTTTTAACTTTGGTTCATGTGCTATTTGCGAGTTTTACTGACAAGGAACGGTTTGCAATTTTTTTTTAATTAGAAAAAAAATAAGAACTCCATATGGCTTTTGATTTACTGGTGCTCTCATAGGCTTGAGCTTCACTTGTCATGACTTTCAAGATGTTGACACCACTCGACAGTGTTGTCTCTTGATTTTCATTGACCTTTTTACTTTATCAGAGATTTTATTTTTATTTTTGACATTCTCTTTACATAAATAGAATATTCTGTGATCCTGTAAAAACCAAAAATATTCGAAAGGCACTAATAAAAATAGGAACAACCCCAAATATAATAATAAAATTGTGTCTCAATCAATACCTTATCTTTTATGTACCATGCGTAAGTTATTACATATAAAAAGTACTCAGTCTATTTTTTAATAAGTATTATTTAAAAAAAATACATAAATGAAGAATATTTAACAACGAAAAATAATGTATCAATAACTAAAATTTATTTTTTATTAATAAAGGTGAAAATTCTAAAACACATCTTATTGAAACAGATGGAATATGTAAAATAGTAGACAAAGATCACAATAGAATCTGGAAATAAAAGGAATTTTGTTTCCTCCACAATATTTTCAACATTTAAGATTCTTTTGATTAAATGCTAAAATAACAGCAAGTGTTGGCAACTTGCAAGATCTGATATAATTATGCTCCACCAACGAAAGTAAAGAAAGTTATTCCATTCGTTATGTCGAAAAAGTAGTCGTCTTAGTTATAAGTCAAGTCGTCAACTACATATATCATATGGATTAATGTGTTTTAACATCCACGAGAAGCCTCTCAAGACATGCTTTAAATAACTCAACTGGGACTTAAAAGAAAGAAATCCCATTAAAAATACTCTAGTTCAGTGTTCTTAGTTCTTCTTTTTACATACCTGTCTCGAAGTAGAATTTGCCTTCTTCCAAGAGTCATCAACTTGGCATTGAGAATTACTCTTCATGGTCCCAATGTAATCAACTTGTTAGTCACAAGAAAGCCTATAGACGTTCAATAGTATATAGCAATGTTCTAAAAATCGTTCGGTCAAACGAATGGACCTTACATGAAGACCCATCTAATAAATACTGATTATGTGCCACGGATGGATGGTGAAACCATTGATGATAAACGAATAACACCGATGCCATCTCCGATTAAATTTCTAGTCTCTAGGCAACTATCTCTCATTCATGCACTAGTACTATCACTCATTACCACCAAAGTCATAACTACCGTTAACCTTAGCTATTTGATCAAACCTCAGTGAAGCTCTTGAAGAACATTATACATATTTGGATCTCTCCTTCTCTCCCAAGCTCAAGCCAGATTGTCTCTTTCTCTATCAAATCTTGATAACATCTCTGCATTTTCCCAAGCTCAAACTATAGTTCTCTACTCATTATCACACACATACACGTGCATCTTCAATAAACCCTAAAAGCGCAATACCTTCCTGTCACCGCCTCATTCTCTTTATACTCAAACGCCACAACCCTGAATTGGGCTTATTACGGTAACAGGCCCACATGACTTTTATTATTAATTCAAAGTCCATGTCGCCATTCCTATCATCACCTTATCTCGCAAACTCATGTACGACATCACGTTAATGATGACGACACACACCACCAATATGTATATGTCACAGCCTCATGTCTCGCCATCGTCTGCAGTCAACACTTGCTATCATCTTGTGTCGATAAGAATGTCCAAGCTTTCATAGAACACAAGCCTGGTATCGACATGTTCCAAATTCCCTCAACTATTTGATGATCCACTCTGATCATTTATACAAACTCAGTCAACACAACTCTTCACTTAGTACTACACAAAGATAACACACATTTATCATAACACACCTCTCTACCTTTCTCCACCAGCAAAAATGGCATGTCTTTTCATTTTTATAAACATCTTCTTCGTTTTAATCGCAAACACCACAGCTTTGACTGAACACAACTCAAAGCCAAAGCCAAGACCAAAACAAAAGCCTCATAATTTTGTAATTCCGATCTCTAAAGACACTAAATCCGGTCTCTATTACACCAACGTGACCATCTGCAAGCCACCATTGGTGGCTAGTCCGATTACTGGTACAAGATGGTGCCAAGATGATTCGCTGAAAGGAAAACACACAAGATGAATATAGTCTTTAGTTTAAAGGGGAAAATGAGATATCAAACAAAATTTCACATTAAAAATTTAGATCTTGTCTAATATATAATAAAAAATCTAACTCTAATTAGTACATAACCTTTTGAAAAAAAAAGTAAATACATGCACACTTATCTATTAAACTCAAAATAAACGATATTATACTAATCGGACGTTAAAGAGTTGCATATAATTGCATATAAACTCACGCAAACCCAACACTCTAAAGACTCTAAATCCGGTCTCTATTACACCAACGTGACTATCGGCCAGCCACCATTGGTGACTACTGACTACCCTAGTCGTAGACGTTAGTGGCTCATCCTTATTTTAACAATGCGCCGAGCTCGGCTATAACTCAACCACCTATACCCCTTTCCTCTGTGGTTCCCCTGGCTGCGATCAACCTAACTATCAATGCTTTGTCTGCGAAGGCCCCACCGGACCTACATGCAGAAATGACACGTGCATGGTGTGGGATGTCTACTCCGACCTAGTCTATACTTTCAGCCCACATATGATCCCAAGCCCACGCTACACGTCACCATCAGCACCCAAACTCGGAGTGAGGGCCCGGAATCTATATAAGTCGTCCAACTTAAAATTACCGATAAGCTCATTATACGCTTGTTGTTCATTTTTAATTAAAATAGTGTGACTTTCTTGTAAGGACATCTAAATTTTAATGAACTTTAGTTAATGCTATATTTTTTTTTCAATTCTAAAGACAGTAGAAATTCAAGCTAGTAGTAATTCTAGAATGGTTTATTTGAGGCTTCAAATTTGAAAAGTCTCTGAAAAAAAAAAGAAGTTGAAAAGTATACGCATCACTTTGGTTTATACTAATCTACGACCACTGAAGACTAGAGCATTGGGGCTTCTTATTATATTATTTCAGTTTACTAACGAAAACCAAAAATAACTAAATTGCTAAACAAATATTAAATAACTTTTAATATACGTATATGTATTTGAAAACTACCAAGTATGAAACGCCACGAATATTATTAATTTTGGACCAGCAAAAGGTACCATTGGACAAAGATAATTTGGACTTCAGGAGGCATCCTCAAGCACAAGTTCTCTTTTGTCCTCAACTGTTTTCTCACAAAAGATATCGCATCATCAGCCAGGATCGGACTACGAGCTCCTCGTGTCTTCTTTGTGGTCTAGAAAGATGAAACTCGTAACTGTTTGTTGGTTCAATGCTTACGAGTTTATTAGCTTGGCAAGCGACAATTTACAGTATCTGGAGAGAAAGAATCAACTGGCTTCACTGGAACATCCTCCAAAGTGCTGTACATGGTCTTTCGACACATGATCCAGCCTATGAGATGTGATTATCTTCTTCTTCTTTGGATCTTCGGAACGGCTAAGGAAACTATAATTATTCTCTCTTCCTCACCCATCGACACTCTCACAATTAACTCGGGTGGTTACTTAGAAGTTAATTGCTCTCCATAATGGAAAATGCGGTCAGGTTTTAACATTAAAATTGGTCAAATTAGACTCTTTTGTTAAAACTAAGACATAATCAAAATAGACCTCAAATTTTTTTGTCCCCAAAATAGCATTAAGAGAAAAACATGATCAAAATAGACTTTATTAAATAGTGTTAATATAAATTTATACCCCTTGGATTAATTAATCAAAACTTAAAGTTTAAAGTTATGGAGTTAGGTTTTTAAGGTGAGGTTTATAATTAAATAAAATATTAAAAATATTAAAATTTTCAAAATAAAAAATATGTATTTTCATCTTTTTTTTTAAATATTATTTTTATGACAAAAACTTCAAAAATGTCTATTTGAAAAATTTGTCCAAAATATAATCTCGACTTGTTTTGTAACTTAGTTTGGTTTTCTATTGGGCTCTGTAAAATATTTTATTTTGCTTTCAATACAATATCTTTATGAAAAAGGACTATTAATATTCATATTTTATTGTAACTGAATCGTGCAAAAAGATTGAGGGACGCTTTGGATCCAACGGAGGCCATCAGGTCTTTGACTTCAAGTTTACTCACTTGCTGCTTTTTAAAAATAATATAAATCACCGACTTTATTTTTTGTTACGTCTCCTAAATTTACGTAATGTGGCCGTTACTCGTTAGTGATCTGCACTTGCATGGGTATTTCTTTGACCTCTTGACTCGTTAGAGCAACCACATCGGGAGAATATCTCACATGGGGGTTCAAGACAAATAATATTAATTTAAATGTAAGTGAATTATTAAATCATATTTGTTGTTTTCGGAAGCATACAAAATGTGGCATGAAGGTTCTGCTAGGTATCTTAAAGCATCTGATTGAGATACTTTCGTGTCTCTGTACTATTTTCTTTAATGTTTTTATTTCTTTTATTTTTAAAATATTCAATAAAGTTTTCTGCATAGGCATGAGTATTTTTTGGCCTTGATGTTGCTACTATGATAATATTATATTATAAATTATAGTATTACCTTAATGAAGATTTTATAACAGAATTCAATAAAAAGTTCTATTTGGAATACCGAATGCGCTGTTAAATTAAAAGCTTAATGGGCTAAGTCGGTTACAATTGGAAAGATCCTGAATAAAAATAGCTAAGACATGACGAAGAATAAAAGTAATAAAGAGATAATATACCCATAGAGAAGTTTCAGTTAGTCTTAAAACATGCGTTCAGAAAAACGCAAAGAAGTAGAAATTAACGTTAAAGAACCCAACTAATAAGTTTTGATAGCAAGAAGTCTGAGAACCTCTATAGATTGCAGCTCCAGTGAGAAAGTCACAATACCGACTCTATGAAGAATCATTGATGCTTGAGACGACTAATGAAGACGCAACAGTGATGTAGTAGCGATCAGAACTGGCGAGTCCACACTCTTGCATAATAGTTCATTCGACAAAGAAAGGCGTGGAGGATCGTAGGACCGACTCTAGGAAGAACTACTGATGCTTGAGACGGTGTATTGTTATAGAAATGCAGCAGTGACATAGAAGCGAGAGGATCTGGCGCATCCACACTCTTGCACATTAGTTCTTGCGAAAGAAAAGGGGTGGGAGGACCATATGGCCGACTCTGTGAAGAACCATCGATGTTTGAGATGGTGTAGTTTGATGGAGACACAAAGTGTGACTTAGTAACAAGCAAATCATGTGAGTCCACACTCTTACACAGTATACCACAGAGACGTTGCGGCAGATGACTAGAACAATGTCAATATGAGACATATCTTTGGAGGGATAGCAGCTTTAAACGAAACATCACAATGGAAGATTATGCGAGCAAACCAAAGCCCAAAACATTGTTGGAGGCTTGTAGAGTCTCGACGATGGCAGCGTTGTTGAAGGAGATGCGACATCGGGTTTGGATGAGACTGGGTAGCAGTTGCGGACTGGACACAAAAGACACCGGGGATAGTGAAAATCATCTCCAGCCGGAGAGTGAAGAGCGTCATGACTGTGGAGGGCCAGAGCGGATTAGTGACAGTGTTGAGGAAGAACTCGACAATAAAGAGGAGTGTGACGAAAATGTGAGATGACACGGCGAAGATACTATCTCTCGTCGGAGATTGACTAGTGGCGAAGGTGGCGGTAGAGACAACAATAGATCTGACGTGAATAACATATAGTCTAAGAGGTGAAAGCTCAACAGGAATTACTCTGGCGAGGCAGATGAAGTGCAACATCACCTTCACACTATAAGGCGTAGGTGGAGATGGAGGTGACGACCAAGGTGGCGATAGATATGACTGGTGGCTTACAGAGTTGGAGACGCGAAGGTCGACATTTGCTAGAGAGGGTGAAGAGATGGCTGTTGTTAATCCGACGAGGTATGTGAGTTGCAGCGGTATGCTTACTTTCAACGAGAGCATATATGGCGCTAAGAAGAGACCAGATTCGATAGGTCTTTGGGTTAATTAATTTAAACTTAGAGTTTAAAGTTATGAGATGGGGTTTTAGAGGTGAGGTTTAAAATAAAAAAAAATAAAAATAAATTAAAATTTTCAAAATAAAAAGTATATTTTGGTCATTTTTTTTAAAGTCTATTTTGTGACAAAAACTTCAAAAATGTTTATTTAAAGATTTGCGTGAAAAAATCTTCTCAATCAAAAATTAAAATAAAATTCTAAAGAAATTATTAAAAACATAATATGTATATAAAAATAAAACGTTAAATCTTATTTTCCAGTTTTTACAGATCCAAAGCAGACCGACAAATCTTTAGTTTTAGTCTTCCTCTTTGCGTATTTTAATAAATTTAAAAAAAATGTCACGTTTTATAATTTCATTTATTTATCTCTTAAATACCATATCAAATTCGTACCTATATATGTAAATGCCTAGTGACTACCAGAGCAACAACATAACTCACACATCTTTACCATTTCCCCCACCATCAAAAATGTCTCGTCTATTAATTTTCTTAAACATCATCTTCGTTTTAATTACAAACACGACATCTTTAACCGAACACAACCTAAAGCCAAAACCAAAACCAAAGCCAAAGCCTCATACGTTTGTAATTCCTGTCTTGAAAGACAGCAGAAGTGGTCTCTACTATACCAACGTGACGGTCGGCAAGCCACCAGTTGTGGCTAACCTAGCCGTAGACGTTAGAGGCTCAGCCTTATGGTTTGAGTGCGATACGTTGGGCTATAACTCAACCACCTCAACCCCTGTCCCCTGCGGGTCCCGTGGCTGCGAACAAACTAAAGATAAATGTTCCACTTGTCAAGCTTACCTCAAATCTGAGTTAACCTTTAACACCAGGATCGCTACTCTTATTAACGACAACGTCATGCTAAGGTACATGTCCCCATCATCAGCTTACGTTGCACCCAAAAACCCAGTGAGGGCGCGTATAGCTTGCAGAGGTTACTTCGAGGGTTTCTTGAGTATGCTTCCGGCTGATACTATTGGCATTCTCGGTCTCGGTAATAGCTCCACATCTTTCGTTAGTAGCCTCGTCTCTTCTTACAAGATTCCCTTCAAAGTGTCTCTTTGTTTGCCTTCCAAACATGGAAATAAACCCGGGTCTGTTTACATCGGTGGCAGCCCGAACCGTAAAGACGTCACGGGGTTATTGGTTTCCACTCCTCTTATCTCTAACCGGGAAACAATAGAACACGGGGAGGACTATAACTATTTCATAGATGTCAAATCTATCGAAGTCAACGGTAAGAGGCTCTCTTTTGATCATGGTTTGTTGAGGAACAAGACTGGTCACTGGGGACGCACAAAGATCAAGAACGTGATTCCTTACACTCTCTTGGAGGCGTCTATTTACAAAGCTCTTGTTAATGCCTTTGAAGGGAAAGCCAAGAAGCGAAACCCCGTGGAACCCTTCACTGACTGCTTTAGCTATCAAAGTTTTGGAGGAAAGTCTCTGTTGGGGAAAGAGACTCCAGTGATCAGTTTGGTGTTGAGAGGAGGAGCCAAGTGGGATATCTACGGACCAAACTCGCTTGTGAAGGTAAAGAAAAATGTTGTGTGTTTAGCGTTTCAAGAAGCTGACGAGTTTGAGTCAAAGTTTCCAATCGAGATTGGAGGGTATCAAATGGAAGATAATCTAGTTGAGTTTGATCTTGAGGCTTCAAAGTTTTCTTTCACTTCTTCTCTTTTGCGTCACAACACATCATGTAGTAGTGCACAGTGATGAGTTACTTACTCTAAAGCTCACTCATTGTCTTTCTATTTCCGGCACAAAATCTATAATAAGAAGTCGACAAAAGACTCCCCTCTAAGGGAACCTATTGTTCGCTATAGTTTTACTGTTGTTTGTCATTTTAATATCATAATGTGATTTTCTTATAACCCCAGATTTTCAGAAAATGTTTGACGTTGCAAAATCACAAACAAGACAAATGTTATTATAATAAAAATCATATATCTCAAAAAACCTTTTTCAAAAAATTAACTTTTACTATTACTACTACTCCTACTGTGGTGTATAAAAATTGAACTTTGGAGGTATTGAAAACTTGTTGGATATAGTGAAAAAGATTAACAACCAACGCAAGTATTCAAAAAATTCTTGGATATAAAACATTAAATATTTTGTAAATGCATGGAATATTAAATTTCATTTTTCGTTAAGGAAATATAAATATGCATATTTTTGTTGCAAGTTGCAAGTTGCAACTGACTCTTGGCGAAAGAGTTGCGGTGAGATTCGAACGCATGCCAACGGATCATTCACTTCAATGGCCTAGCTATGTCCTTTTATATATTTTTTATTTATTTAAATGAGTTTGTCACGTTCTATAACTTCATATTTTTTATCTCTACCATATCAATTATTGTTTTATATACTCTCCCAATTCCGAGAACCATCTTCGAGTATAATTATTAATACAAATAACACTAATACATGTGCGGGCACCATGCATTATGGATGCAAAGGGGCAACGAACCTTTGACTTTACGTATTCACTTATTGACATATTTAACTCTCTTTTTTTTGCTGAAATTTGGTTGACATATTTAACTTTCTTGACCAATTCTAAATTTTGTCACGTTTAATAAACTTCATTTATTTTTATTTAATACCATATCAGTTATTTATTTATACACGCTTTCCCTTCCGGGAAATATCGTCAACAACTTATTTATAAATACTAATACAATATTGTATTAATAAGTCAATAATACTACCACATGTACTCTATATAAATTTTTAATGATTTATAGAGATAAGAACATCTCAACCTTTCTATTACCAGCAGAAATGGCTCGTCTCTTCAATTTTCTAAACATCTTCTTCATTTTAGTAGCAACCACCACATCTTTGACCGAACACAACCCAAAGCCTAAGCCAAGACCAAATCAAAAGTCTCATGATTTTGTACTTCCCGCCTTTAAAGACACCACAACAGGTATCTACTACACCAACGTGACCGTCGGCAAACCATCACTTGTGGTTAACCTAGCCGTGGACATTAGAGGCTCAGCCTTATGGTTCCAGTGTGAGGAGATCGGCTATAACTCGAACAAGCTAGAGATCAATGCTCCACTTGCATGGGCACGTACGGGCCATCTTGCAGAAACGACACTTGTCACGCTTACCTCCAAACCCAAATGACCTACAACACTGTCCAAGCTTCTCTAGTTAAAGACGATGTTGTCCTAAGCTACATGTCACCATCAGCGAGGCTGCCTCTCGCTTGCATGTCCGAAGCCTAAGCCAAGACCAGGTCTCTTCTTACAAGATTCCCTTCAAAGTCGCTCTTTGTCTCCGGGACTGTTTACATCGGCGACGGTCCAAACGGTAAAGATGTCAGGGGGTTATTGGTTTCAACTCCTCTTGTCTCAATCCGGGAGACAAGAAGACATGGGGAGGATATCTATTACATAGATGTAAAATCTATCGAAGTCAATGGAAAGAAACTCTCATTTAATCATGAGTTGTTGACTTTTAACAAGACCAGTCGTGAAGGAGGCACAAAGATAAGCAACATGATCCCGTACACTCTCTTGAACACTTCCATTTACAAAGCTCTTGCTGAAGCCTTCGCTGGGAAAGGAGCCAAGAAACGAAAAGCCATGTATCCGTTCAGTGACTGCTTTAGCTACAAAAGTTTTGGGGGAAAGTCTCTGTTGGGAAAAGAGACTCCAGTGATTAGTTTGGTCTTGGGAGGAGGAGCCAAGTGGGATATCTACGGACCAAACTCACTTGTTAAGGTGAAGAAGACAGTTTTGTGTTTAGCGTTTGTGGATGCTGGAGAGTTTCCGCAAATTCCGATTGAGATTGGAGGATATCAAATGGAAGATAATCTTGTTGTGTTTGATCTTGATGCCTCCAAGTTTTCTTTCACTTCTTCTCTTTTGCGTTACAATACATCATGTAGCCAATTGTGATGAGTTTTTCATAAACCTCAGTACTCTTAATTGTTCATTTTCCTTGTGAAATGTGTTTTTTATGGCTTCACATATCTTTGGACCATGTTTAGAAGCAGACTTGTTTATTTATGTGAAGTAAAAAAAAAAGTTTTGCTTGCAAAAGAAACAAAAAGATGCACCAGCCGGGAATCGAACCCGGGTCTGTACCGTGGCAGGGTACTATTCTACCACTAGACCACTGGTGCTTCTTGACACATTTCTATAATTACCAAAACTGGGTCTGTTAATGCGTACCACTCTCTTTAAGAACCAAGCAGTCTTGAACTACTATCACTACTGTTGTCAAGTTTTAGCCAAACAAATGTCACTGGTTTATCTAAAAGACCGTAGCCAAAGAATCACATACTTCTATGCCAAAATATAATTCTGGAAGAGTGGTTTAATGCATTACTCCAAATTAAACTCATACAAGTTGCGTTGAGTTTAGTAAAATCTACTACTCCACTCATCTTCTTCTATTCTCCTTATTTCAGGCACTGGATTTCAAGAAGCATACAAGCAAAGCTTCTCATCTCTAGTAAAAAAACACAAACTCGAGAATAAGCTGTTCTTGATATACAGTATGGATAATCCTAAAAGAGAAAATACGATCACTCTGTTCTCTTTCCTTATTTAATCTAAAGCAAAATGTGTGAGATTATGTTATGTTTTTGTTCACTTCAAATATTCTTTCGATTTGATCCGCAACAACCTTAGCCACAACCTCAGGAGCAAATTTCTTGACCATGTCCTCTCTTCCACGCTCCCCTTTAACCTTAGCTTCATCAGGGTTACTCATTACACGCCTCATCAGTACCCTAAGCTTATCCACAGATGGTTCTGCCCATAGATGCCCTTCAAAAGGACCTTCCTTTACTTCACTCATCTCCTCAACAACCAACGGGTAACCATTCTCTTCTGTAAGATACTCAGTTGGTCCTGACCAGTTCGTAGCAATCACAGGCAAAGACATCGCCATTGCTTCCACTATCGGCCGTCCCCATCCTTCCCCTCTTGTAGGCAACACAAACGCATCAGCCGCTTTGTACAACCTAGGCAAATCGACTTGAGCTATGTGTTTATCAATCACATAAACAAAAGGGTAACCATCTGGACCCTCTTCAAGATTAAACTCTTTCACAAAATCTACAATCTTGTTCCCAAAATCTCTATCTGAATGATAAGGGTTTGTTAACAAGAACAGAGCAACATTGTCTTCACCAGAGAACTCTCTTAAGTAAGCCTTCAACAACACATCCCAACCTTTCCTCTGTTCCCACTTAAACACACTCAAGAACACAAACCCTAAACCTAAACCTCTAACTCCAGAACCCAAAACCAAATCCCCAATCTTCCCCAAATCCAAAGGCTTATACTTTAAAGGATCAAAGAACTCTACATCTACAGGCTGCACAATCTTCACAACCTTTGAAGAATCAACACCACTTTGCACAAATGATGATACATGAAACTCAGTAGGAACCCAAACATGATCCATCTTGTTACAACGCTTCACGTGCTCTGTATTAACTCTATCAGTCTCAAACATTGTTCTACCAATCACAGACACAAAGTCTCCGTAACCATAAGGAGGACAAGGAAGAGTCTCGAATAGTGGTGGGTACCAAGCACCAGGCTCGCTGTGGCAAACGACGATCGTCTCGTTGGGTCTACACTCTGTTCTGTGCATTTCGATGGCGAGCTCCTTAGTCTCTTTGGCTAAACCGTTCCAGAACTCCACTGATTGAAGATCGCCGTGATGCTCGATTGTGATTCGAAAGTTAGGGTTTTTGAGATTGTGGCGGAGTGATAAGATGTAAGACCAAGCTTCTGAGCTGTAGCCTCCGCTTGCGAGGAAAGGGGCCATCCATAATACGCAGTGGGAAGGTGAAGACGATGGGTTTGGAGTTTCGGACTTGGATATGGAGAAGAGAGATTGAAGATAGGTGTAGATGCGGTTCGTGGTGAAGGTGAATCTGAGACGTTGGGTTTTGTAGAGATCGGTTGTAGAGAAGGATAGTATGAGTATAGAAAGGAGAAGGAATAAGATAGAAGAAGAGTAGACGAACGTTGAGAATCTCCATGGTCGTCTGCTCCGATCTGGTGGTTGCTCCATCGCAGAAAGAACAGAGCAAAGAGAGAGGCGAAAGAAACAGAGTGGAGACGAAGATTCAAAGCAGTGACAGGCCCATTAAAAATTTGTTGGCCCATTAAGAGTTTGTTGGCCTTTTCGTATCACAGTTCTTACTTCTCAAGCCGTCTTTTTTATAAAGAAAACAAAGCGACGCAGAGACAACTGATCTACTCTTACAGACACCAATAGTTTCTGAAAGTTACAAACTTTTCTTACCACTTTTGGGAAAATCTCATAAAAATCTTTGAAAGCCAAGGAAATTATCGTTAAAGATATGTCAAAAACATCATTGTTAATGAGTTATGTGAGAAACCAACATCATCATCAGTGATATCTTTGAAATTGTTATTGTCAACGATGATAAATCTATTTAAAAAAAATTTTAATTAAAAAAAAACTATTTGGAATTTCTTTTTTTTTTGAATTTTGTGCTTTTTTTTATTTTCTTTTAATTTCTCAATTATTATTTAGTTTTTTTTATTTTAATTTAATGTAATTTATTTTTCTAAATTTATTTTATTTTCTAAATTTTGTTTTATTTTCTGAATTTTATTTTAGTTTTATGATTTTATATTTAATTTTTTGAACTTTTATTTATTTATTTTATTAATTAAATAATTATTATTTTTCGAAAAAATTTACACATCATCACTTTTACTTATTTGACAAGTCAACTTTTTACTTGATAAAAAAATAAGTCAAATTGAATATTTTTTGTGATACAAATGTCAATATGAAAATTTAAAATAATAGTTGAAAAAGTTTTTTTTATGCCATTTTCCTCTTTTTTATTTAAAGGACGTCACCCTTTTTTTATGCGAGTCTTCTTCACACTCTTGAAGAGATAACTTAAAGCTCTATGCTTTCCTTGTAGTGCAAGAAACCGTTTAAAATGATATTGAGACCTTTGGACCAGGACAGAGACAAAGTCAATACCCTAAAGTAATCCTAAACCCAAACCTTAACCTTAAAACCTCCCATTACGTATAAGTATCTCATACATACACATAGCTATATCCTTCAAACACATTAAAAAGTTTGTATTTCATCACAGTTTGATTAATTATTTCAAAAACTTGGTCTGATATATATAAATACAGAGTTGTCAATGATGAGGAGGCAAAGGCCTGGCGGTGGCCGTCACCCGCCACCGTTGGCTCCAACGGTGAGCAACTTCAAGCCAAGAGCTCAATGGAACAACTCCGGATCATCCACTATCCTCTACGTCAATCTTCCTGGTCCATTTTCTTTTCTTTCTTTATTATATGTTTTTGAGACCAAATCTTGAGTTGACAAGTTTCTTGTAATGGACAGGGTTTTATAGAGACCAAATAGAAATCAAGAAGGATGTGAACACACGGACTATCTACATTCAAGGCCAGCGACCACTCTCTACTCAGACTAAGGCTCGTTTCAGTGAAGTGTACCGTGTTCCTGATTCATTCGATATGATGAAACTGAACACCTCCTTCTCACATGGACTATTGACGATGGAGTTTCCTGCGGTGGTGGAAGGTGAGGAAAACAGAAAAGGTAGGTAATGATCAGGGGAAGACTGTACAGAGGCTTGATAATGAGGAAAGTAGAGGGACTGGTCTCAGTGGCAGTAGCTTGGGACGAAAGAAACCTTCGGATAAGGAGAAACAAGTGGGAACAAGTCAAGGGAAAGCTGTTACCATGGCGAGTAATGAAGAAATCCAAAACGTATAAATCAGTGGTTGAGGGTAAGAGAGCAAGCCCTAGCTCGGGTATGAAACAAGAGAACGTGGCTGCTCAAGTAGGTCAACAAAAGACTGTACAGGAGGTGAAGGAGGAAGGAAGTACAAGAACGCCAACCATTAGTGGTAGCTTGGAACCTAAGGTACATTCTAAAGAAAAAGTAGATGGTGGAATAGGTCAGAAGCTGAAAGAGGAAGGAAAGATTGGCTTAGGAGAGGAGAAAGAGAAGAGCCCCACAAAACCAGCGGTTGCTGGATGAGGCAAGAAGAACAAACAAGGAAATAACAACACATGATGTTAATGGAAACGTGATAAGCAAGCATGATAAGAAGGATGAGAAGATGGTTGGATACAAGGTAAGTGAAGGAGAGATTCAAGAAAAAAAGAAGGTAGAAGAAGCCGGTTTAGTCAAAGAAACAAGAGACCCGCAAGGTAAACCTGAAGTCATGGAACCAAGAAGGGTAGATTCAGATTGTGAAGGAAGACTTAACCAAAGGAGGTGAAGACAGAGAGAAGATGGATACTCCTGCAACAACAGAAGGAAGAGGACAGGAGGAAGAAGGGAGTCATATATATGACACATCTTTGGTCAATGTTGGAGTAGCTTCTCTTGTCATTATGGGGTTTGGTGCATACGTCTTCGTACCACTTGTAAAAATGTTCTACTGATTCTGTTAAAACAAAAAGGACATATGGCACTTATGGTTTCGAATCAACCAAAGATAAATATACCAGGACATTAGCTTCATGAGTGGAAAAATATCAGAAAGTGTTATGTTATATCACTTAGATATCTATAATAGAAATGTTGGGGGTCATAAACATTTTTGTTGCAAATACATTTGTATACCCTTGTATAGAAATGAGGTGGAGAATATCGATCAAAGTGTGTGTGAGGTAAATCGTAGTACCAGCCTTCTCCCAAGTATATAGTTACCTAAAAAGATACTAAATCAAAAACATTCTTAAGTTTTTGTAACGTTTTACTGATTTGAAAATATAGAGAATGCAATCTCCTAAAATTCCCATGAAAATAGAGATTTTAGAGTAGCATTTAGTTCGAACTGATCATTCACAAGTTCATACACAACTCATGAACTGGTTAAATAGTACTTGTTGGCAATGTTGCAGCTTCCTCAACCCATGAAATGGCTAGAGCCACGTAGTTTGTATCTTTATATAAAAAAAAAGCCATTTTAATTTGATATATAAAGAAAAGGCCGTTCTGATAAATATATAAATTAAAAAATATACACATATTAAAATTTATTTATAAAACATTATTAGGCGACCACACAAAAAAAAACAAAAAACCCGTTAATAAGTTTAGATAAATGTGAAAGAAAAGTTAGATAAATGTGATAGAGAATAATAGTTATTTTAAAATTTTTGTCATAGAAATAACAGGAGAAAAATGACGAAAATAAAATTTATTAAAGGTGTAAATATATATTTATACTATTTGGATCAACTAATATAAACTTAAGGTTTAGAATTATGGGATTGTGTTTTGAAAATGAAGTTTAAAATAAAATAAAAAACTAAAAAAATTCAAACTTTTTGATAAAAAATCGATTTCACTCAATCTTTTTCCTTCAGACTGCTTTTTATGATAAAGACTTAAAACCATATGAGAGATTTGCATATATGTCACATGAAAAGAAATACAAGTATGATAATTTAAAGGTTAGATCATTGACAATGAATCTTGGTTATAAATTGAGCAGCCCAAACAAAAAAAAAATCGGTCCAAAGTGGGCCCATAATATTGGATTGGGTGTGGTGGGGGAGATATAAATAGAGAGGGTTACGTGTAGTATAGGCGAGAGAAAGCCCTAAAAGAGAAACAGAGGCAGACGCAGAGAATGGAGGAGATGATGAAAACGACCAAGGCAGAGGTGGAGTTGGTGCAGGCGAAGATGCGCCCGTGAGATTACGAAGCTCGATGATGAGGAGGTTAGCTTATTTACGTTTGCATGAATCATTTAAATTATTTACGTTTTGCATGAATCATTTAATTTATTTACGTTTTGCTATGAATCATTTTATTTATTTACGGTTTTGGAATTAATCTCTTATATTTACACCTTTTTTTTTGTAGCTTTGGGCAGAATTTAAACCGTTTGGAAATAGATAGGATCGAGAGTGGTGAAATCAAACCAAAAACCTTGATCACTAACTGTTGGTCTCAAACATACCGTAAGAGAGTTAATAATCATACTTATCTTCTGTTGTTAATTACAGATTATTTGTTAATTTTTTATTCTGTCTCTCTTTAATTTTTGCAGCGGTTAGGCAGAGGGGAGGTCTGATAGTAACGGAGATGCTCTCAGTGTTTCCAAATTCTACTTATATTAAGTGGACTTGGGGACCTCCTAACTCACTGAAGACCTCATTAAGAATAGCAAAGAGAGAGACTGTACATCTACTCGTTATCGCTCAGACAAACTCTTCCGGACATGGTCTGTGTCTATGTTTTTTTTCTTTTTCTCTATTAATATCATACGCCAAAATCTCTCAAATAGTCATTTTGAAGTTTTGTCACAAAAATAGACATTGAAATAAAATATGACCAAAATAGATCTTCAAAAGAAAAAATGACCAAAATATATCTTTTTGATTTGAAAATTTTAATATTTTTTTAAAAATTTAATTTTTAAACCTCAAACTCCAAAACCTCACCATAAACCCTAAGTTTAGATTAGTTAACCCAAATGTATAAATATATATTTATTTTTGGGTGCTATTTTTGGGACAAAAACTTTTTTACGTTTATTTTGGTCTTTATCTTGTTTCTGGTTTGGTATGCAGATGAAATATGTATGTAAGCTTGTTGAATGGTGCTGCCGGTTATTTCAGGATTTTCAATCTCAAAAAAGTACAGGTACTAGCTAGCCCTAATGTGCCCTTTGATTAGTTAGCTGAAAACACTGAGTGATTTTTGCAGAGTCAAGCCAATCCCCTGAGACATCCGGAGGTTCATATGTCAAATTTTACATTACCTGCCAGCCTTGGCTCTGCCAGGTTAATATTCATACTCTCTAGCTTGTTACTTAAAAAACTTTGCATCCCACCCCACCTCTTATTGTTCTTTCTTTTCAGACTGATACAATCACTCTTCCCCAAGGTCACCATTCATTCCATAACCCAATCCTGTTGTAGTAACCTTGCATCGTTCCAGTACCAAGATGGTTTTATTTATTACCGAGATAATTGGTAGTTACCCACCTTTTTCTTGTCTTATAATTGTTTTCTTTTCTTTTTTGTCACTTGTATTTATATATTTTGTTTTTCAGGCTCCACTCTGAGCCCAAATATCACCAGAAAGGTTGGATACTATCTTCTTTTCTGAGCCTTATCTTTGTGTTTTTTTTTAATATTTTTTTTTGTAGGAATGTCGATCTCGTTTCCAACTCTTGCTTACGGGTGTGAAAAAGGTAGCACTAGACACTGGGAGTTTCAAAACATATTTGCATGGTAAGTATCACTCTGTTTTTGATGTCATTGACTTAAAAAGCCTTATTAACGCAACTAACATTGTTTCTCTTTTTTCAATTGACTCCGCAGCCGCGACCTTTAAGCTCTGTTCGACGATACCATCAGTAGTGTGCCTTTTTTCTAATTTACTCTTATAATATTCCTGTCCTGACAGTACCGGCCCTAAATATTTTCATGCTGGAAGAAATTTAAAAAACAAGGATTATTGCTATGGCAGAGAATCGATCCTATTACCTACATTACTATATTAACTTTAATTAACCACTAGATTAGTTAATGTTTTTGTAAATTTGTGGCCGCTAAATTACTAAAATAAAAAAAAACCAGAAGCCAATGCTTCCTTGGCTTCTCTCAGGGTCTCTCGTCCTGATCATGTTAACATAATCATCGACCTATTGTGTTGTTGTCTTTTGGTGGGAAACCTTCATTTTAATAGACCTATGTTATAAAATATCTGTTTAATATACTTGTTTGTTTTTATTTTTCAGTGTAAATCACCAACTCTTATACAATACAACTATTTTACAGTTAAGATTCTGTTTCAAAATTAATGGAGTCCAGATTAGTGTGTTCGGATATCTCCAATCTTAAACTCTAAATTGAAAATTGAATGAAGGGTCTGGTTTGTATAACTGAATACGCAAGATTGATTCTTGGGTAGATTTGGTCTGGTTTAAAAGCATGAGAATCGGCTTTGGTTTGTATCCTTGAAAAGGAAAGATTGGTTCTTGGATTAATTTGGTCCGGTTCGAAACACATATTGAATTAGAAGGACGAACCGGGTCTGGTTTGTATAACTGAAAATGAAAGATTGATTCTTGGATCAATTTGGTCTGGTTCGAAACACATATTGAATTGGAAGAACGAACCGTGTCCGGTTTGTATAACTAAAATGATAAA